>JAKOGI010000460.1:545000-586718 GCA_029747015.1 Carnegiea gigantea
TGCATTGTGAGCAGTTAAGGCTGATAATCTTATAGATTTGCTGTGTGAGTTGTCTAATTTTTTTAAGGAATTATGTACGAAAGAGTTGAATGTTAATAAATTGGATGAGCTACAAAGCAATATGGTTCTCACGTTATGTCGTGTGGAGAAAATGTTCCCACCAAGTTTTTTCACCATTGTGGTGCATCTGATTGTTCAGCTGATGGAGGAAGCATAGCTTAGAGGGCCTGTATTTTATAAATGGAGGTACCCTATAGAGCGGTGAGGCTTTAAATTTTATGGCTTTTTATTTATGTTTTTCTCCCCTAGAAATCATATATTAGTGGCAAATTGTAGGTACTGGGCACGGTTAAAAAGATATGTCTATAATCAGCACAATCGGAGGGATCAATTGTAGAAGGATTTATTGCACAAGAGTGCACAACATTTTGCTCAAGATACGTTAAAGGGGTGGAAACTGTATTCAATCATCCACAAAGGAACAATGACTCTATTCCTAATGAAGAAATGTATTTATTTGACACTGGTGGACAACCTAAAGGTCAAGTTGTAATGGTAGAAATGGATGAGTTGAGCCTTAAGCAAGCCCATCGATATGTGCTCCTACATGTTCATGGGATAGACTTTTATTGCAGGTTAGTAAAATTAGCTTTACAGCCTTTCGTGGTAAATGTTTGAAGTTTACTAATATTCATTTAATTTAATGAAATTCATGACTTGTAGATCTTTCCTGGAGGAACGCCTTGCATTTTGTTCACAAGAGCCTAGTGATAAGCTTAAGCAAAAATAGTTACTTGAGGACTTTCTGAGTTCGTTGCAACAAATGGTAACATCAAAATTTTATGATGAGTGCATTAGAAGCATAACTATATCAATTACTAACGTGGGTGCTTAATTGCTGAGATTACTAATAGGGACCATGATAACCCAGAGTTAAAGTGTTAAAAACTGTGACTGAGGGTCCGAACTCCATAATCAAAAAAATGAAGGCTTTCAATATCAATGGGTATAGATTCCACACTCAAACTCAAGATGAGACCAAGAAAACTCAAAACTATGGGGTTATGGTAGAAGCTTATGGAAAACCTTATAATGGAAAGATCACTGGCATCATTGAGTTGGACTACTTTTCTGAATATAAGGTGGTTCTATTTCGATGTGATTGAGTGGATGTGAACTCAAGTAGGGGGAAGAAAAGAGGACAAAAGGGGATTTACTTTCTTGAATTTCTTATATAAGATACATAAAGGAAATGCCTTGAAGGATGACCCATATATTCTTTCATCGCAAGCTAATCAGGTATTTTACGTTGAAGATGAGAAAGACAAAGGTTGGGCTCATGTTGTGAGCGTGAAGCCAAGAGATAGTTACCAATTAAGAGCAACCACGACAGATGATGATGAATTGTATCCTCAAAGCATGCCTCCTAATATATCGAAAGAGGATGCATTCAGAGATCCAATTAATTTGGATATTGTTGATTGTGAGGAATAGGAATAACTTTAGTTTTTTCATTATCATGTGTTGGCATTTAGAGATCTTTGTATTCTTATTTTGAAAGTAAGTATCATATTACTTCTAATTGACATAATAGTTCAAGCTTGCAAGATTTCAGACCCTTTAGCCATATGAACCTCATAGGCCAAGCCTATGCACAAATGCTAGTGCATCGAATTATTATGTTGTGATTTAAATTTATACTATTTTCAAGCATTGATTAATTACCTCACAGGCCAAATGAGTAAAAGAAAGAAATATCAGTACACAGGTACGTGATTATTTTGTTCACGTAGTTTCTCTTGGTAGATTATGTTTGATTTTTGTAATATAGCTTGTAGAATTTGACATGATCAAGTTCGCTCTTGTCTTGGTTGATTCTTACTTTTAGCCATTTTTCCTTGAATTGCGTCATAAACTCACACGGGTTTTCCTTGTAAGTTTTGCAGCATCATAATCATGTTCCGATCCAGGATTACCTTAGCAAAGTACCTTTAGTCTGTTCAACATGAAGATGCAGCAGATGAAGATGTGTCTTTAGGTGATGTTGTCATGATTCCTGATTTTGAAGAAGAAGAAGTAGAACAGGTTGAAGATAATATTTTCGAATCAAGAGTTTTCATTGATATGAATCCCTCTCTTATCCCCATACCTGATGATTTTAAAGATGACAGAGAGTTGTTAATCATTAGTAAATGAATCTTTAATACATATCTTGTCATTTTACTTGCACAATGATTTCAGTAGCTGCAGTTTGTTTACTAATATGATGATCATATTCTTTCTTATACATATGAACATGGAAATGCTAGAAAGTTTGGAGGGCGAAAAAATGTGAACATGGCATATAAATTGGTTCTTCCGGAGAGGATTATGGTACCTTTAAACAATTGCTGATGTTGAAGATAACATGCATCAACCAATAAAGAAAGCAGAGAGTTTATTTAATAGATTCCTTGCTGATGTTGCCCACTGCTAAGACACCTAGCCTATGTCCGCTTAACTGTAAGGATTAGCGCTCAGTGCCACAGTACTTTAGAGGTCGGATCGTAATGTTTATTAGGGTAAGCGGTTATTTATTTCCAAGTTGGGTGATGCATGTTATCTAAATGTAACTACTTCAAATACTTACACAATCATATCATTGTCTGAGTAGTAGTTTCATTTAGACAAATTCACTTCAAGGAGTTAACAAGTCTTTACAACTCAAATCAGCATGAAACATAGTAGTGTAACAAATAGGATGGAAAATTCCACAATTAGCATGCCATGACCCAAGAATCTTGATAATCAAGTAAGTCCTTATTTTGCGCACGTAAACATAACATTATAGTATAATGTAAAAGCCTTGCATAGTTAACATTTCGTTATTAAATTTCTTTTCAATTTGTAATTTTTATGTAGTCAGATGATCAAAACACATCAATGGGGGAAAATACAAATACTTCATGTTGCTCAAAGCAACCGAACATCACTCGAATGCTTAATTTTGATCAAAGAGAGCAGGTAAGACATTGAGTAATTTTTATTTTTACTAGAGAGATACGCCAATCCAATTTGATAATATAAACGTGAAATACTTCTAGTGCCTATTATTTGAGCAATTTATATAATTTGATAATTATTTGACTATTGGTTTCCTTCAGCTAAAACAAATCCAGGGAGTCAGTAAGGGTCTTAACTTAACTTCTATGCGTTCACCACTTTCAAGAGAACTTATGTGCTCTAGGGTAATTAATCCCTATGCAACAACGCAAGTGCGTGCTTTTTTTCCTAATATGATATTTGTTAAATTAGAATAGATTATTCAACTCATTTGGCTGTTTTTATTATTTGAAGGACAACTTTACTCACCGTAATCACTCATCATCTGAGGAGATGAATCATTTCCCTCACGGCCTTACAAATTCAAAGAGCACTCGAGTTGAGTTTGGGACTTGTAATGATGGTGTCACCCCAAATGATGATATTTGTGAAGATGGTTGTCAGAGACTTGGAGGAACTGCATATAATCAACGGACGAAAGAGGAAGGAAATAGATACTTCTAATTTCCAGCCAAGTATCAATTTGCCTAAAACACAAGCAAATAAGACACTGCACAATCAGGTAAATAATCGTTGAAAGATATTATGGACTCTCTATTTCCTGTGTATTTTTCCTCATGTATGCATGTGCTTTTCTATGTTTTTCTTACTTCAACTATCCTCGCCAAATGATTTCATTTAAATGAATCTTAAGTGTGCTCGTGCTGAGATAGAAAAGTTAGTCGATTAAGGTGATCGAAGAAAATCCGGACACGATGAGAAGTTTTAAGAATACAAAGAGAAGAGAGTTTGCTCACTGTTTTCTAGGGGGCATGGTATATAAATGCTTATATATTCTTACATTTAAGGTTTGATTAGTTGTTTACTTTGGGTTAACTAAGTCTAAAAATTAAACATCATTTATTGTAGGTCTATGAGGGTAAAAAGAAGGTAGACAAGGACTTACTGAGCAAGATTCTTTACGAGAAGTTGTTCGCTACTCTTCAGCAACCTAGTAAGCATATGTTATTCATTTTCATGTGGGGTTTTATTGTTAGTTAAACTCAGTTGTGGTTCTATTCTTGATGGAACTCAGTTGGATTCTATTATCGGTTGAACTCAGTTGGTTTTATTGTTAGTTGGAGTTCTATTATTGGTTAAACTAGTGGTTTTATTATTGGTTGAACTCAGTTGGGTTGGATTGTTCGTTTAACTTACTTGGATTCTATTGCTGGTTGAACTCGATCAGTTAGATTCTATTATCAATTGAACTCAGTTGGTTCTATTGTTGGTTGAATTCAATTGAGTCCTATTGTTGGTTGAATTAGTGGTTTTATTGTTGGGTGAACTCAGTTGGATTCTATTGTTGGTTTAACTCACTTGTGTTCTATTATTGTTTGAACTCGGTTGTGGTTATATTATTGGTTGAACTCGATTGTGGTTCTATTGTTAGTTGAACTTACCTAGGTCCTAAATATTGTTAGTTAAACAAGGTTGTGGTTCTATTCTTGGTTCAACTTTCTTGTGTATCTATAGTTGGTTGAACTCTACTGTGCGTCTTTAAACTTGATTCTGTCGAGTCTGTGTCTTAGTTAATCTTTGTGGTTATCTTTCTAAGAATACATTTTTTTTGTGTATTTCAATTGTCTAATAGGTTGTATTTCTGGATCCAAAGCTAACATCCCTCAGCGAAGAAAAACAAAGATGGAGATTTTTTAATATATTCTTAGACATTAGGCATTTTTTCAAAAGTATAGTTTTAGGTAGTATATAGAGCAATAAAATGTTCAATCAGCTAACTACAACCAAAAAATTAGTAGAATGGATTTAAAACAATGCAAGAATATTTAGTTTTGATTACCTTTGTCCTTGTTGCTATGTCCACAATTATTTTTTTTCAGGCATTACTGCGTAATTTATTTAATTGATGTTTGATCTATTTTAATTTGTTAGTTTGTTAATTTTATTCATTTACGTAGGGTGATGCGCGCTGGTAATTAGTATAAAACTTGTTAATTAAAAAAAGAACAATTGTATACAATTGTTCTATTTTTAACTTAATAAGTTTTATATTAATTACCAACATTATTTTTTTAAAAAACTAAAATGACACTAGTAATACTTCTAAGTGTGGGGGAAATTATGGCATCTTGCATCTTCCAGAGTGAGCATAGCGCAAAATGACAACACATAAATTGTAGGTAATTACTACTTTCTTCGCATTTATATGTGTGGGAAATATAGTTTTACCCGCATTTTCATTAAGTGTGGAGAACATTTCCACACACTTAACTTCCCCACATTTAGTTTAAGTGTGGGCAATTGCTTTTTTTACATTTATAAGTGTAGTTATTAGCAAAGTCAAATGTAGAGGGAAGCAACCTTTTTTTGTATTACCCCCTCAATCACACCTTTTGCACAACTTCATTGTGCGACGTAGCAATTTTACTCCCCTGTAGTTATTGCGACTTTGAATATTGCTGTTATTCTCGTATAAATGGATAACTGTACTGAATCTTCATTCATAAGGCATTTTTATGGTCCTGCACATAACATTGATTAGCTCTATTAGCCACTCAAGGACCTCTTCACCTAAATACCACTACAGGAAAACATAGTGTTCACGCCGAATAATTAGGGTCGATTTAATATTCGACTCTATTAGCGTCGAATTTTAATCTTTAGCGTCAGATAAATATTTGTCTCTAATAGCGTTTGACTTTAGCGTCAGACAAGGAAAGTGTCTCCAATGAAATCGATTTTAGCGTTTGACAGTTGAATTGGACGCCAATAGAGTCCAAACCAGCGACCACAAATTCTTTTTGACGCCATTAGAGTCACGGTTTTTATCTGATGCTAAATATTTCAAATAAAACAAACAAGGAGAACAGGCACTCAGATTCTACTTGCTCGCTCTACCAAACCCTCGCCAGCACTCTCTCTCCAGAAACGCCCCGCCCTGCCGCCACTCTCCCTGTCGCCGACGGTAGAGGAAGTCAGCCAGCGCCGCCATCATCAATCCGGTATGTTGTGCCGTCCTCTCTCTCTCTCGCTTTCTGTCTCTCTCTGGTTGTCTTCCTCTCTCTCTAACAGCGCCTGAATTGTTCTTCCTCTCTCTCTCTCTCTCTGTCTCTCCGGCAGGTTGGTGGTAGTTTTCGAGCAGGTTGGGTGTTTTCCGGCAACGGTCTTCATCTCTGTTTGCTTAATTGCGCGCAGATTGGCGTTTTCGGGCAAGTGATTTTCGAGCAGGTTGGTCTTCCTCTCTCTCTCTCTCTCTCTGGCTGTCGTCCCCCTTGGTTTCTTTACTCAGTTTGATATGGTTATGCTATATTCAAATGACTAAAAACTCCTCTAATTTCTATATGTTTTAGTAGAGGGCTTTCATTAGAGTCCAACCAAAGATATATGAAATTTTGAGTTGCTTTTGCATATGCATTCAGAGGATGGGAAACCATGATATTTTTTCGTACATTCTTTTATATGTTCAACTGTGAATGGAAAGTGAATCCCGTCAATTTCATTTCATTTTTTTTTGGGGGTTTTCCCTTGAGTGGGGTGGTGAGGAAGTTCATGAATGGAAGTTTCAGGGTTCAGTTTGTATTTTCTGTTTGTGTTGCGATAGTAGGAGACATTAGTAAGCCATATGTTGATAGAGACTTCTGTGCTCTTCATTTTCTAGAACGCTCATACTTCTGGTACAATTTGCTTATTCATCCAGATGGCTATTTGAAGATGAGTATCTAGATTCAGGCAAGACCAAATCACGAACCAAGGTCCGTCATGCTCATTGTGGGTCTGAGTCTGATAGACATTTTTTCTCTATTTTGAAAGAACTAGAAGACCGCGGAACTCCTGCCGTCGCCATCCTCCAATCCGTTCTCCTAGGACGATGGGTGGCCAGTGTGCCAGTGAGTGGGCCACATGGGGAGAAAAAACTCTCGTTAATTTCTCTACTTTTTGAATTTTGGTTTACTTTGTCCCTCATTGTGATGGTTTCTTCTCATTGCAAGAGAGCCCTCTCTTTCCCCTCAATTATCCTCGGCAAATTTCCAACTTTTTGGATGGTTGTAAGAACCAATGTTTTGCAGCCTAAATTAATGGAATAAAGCATAATTCATCTCTAAATTGTTTGTTACTTTCTCCCTGTGGAGTAGTATGCACCATAGTTGCTAGGGTTGGGGATCCGCTTCTTATCGAGGAACTATGGGTTGGGTTCTATGAGTTATGATTCTTAGGGCCTATTCTTTCAACTTATCATAAATAATTTATTGTTAATCGTGCGTAACTTTTTATTATACGCAGTTAAATTTGATTTCAGTTGGTGACGATTTCTTTGAAAACAGATATTGTTGAGTGTAACTAATATTTGTGTATATGTTTTTGTGTGTGAGTGTGTGTGTGCGTTGTTCATGAATAATGAGCCTAGAAAACCCGTTCAAAAAGTTTGTACATAATAAGCTATCCTGAAATGCTATACACATGCTGTAATGTGTCCGATGCTAAGGATATTCACTTGGTATGTATAAATTTTTGAATTGTCCGTGTTAGATAGTTTAGAAATAATATGATGTTAGGTTGTGTGGTTGTTAAATCTTTGCATATACTTGGCAAATTGTAGGTGGTAGTTTCTCAAATTTTTCTCTGGCTGCAATTACGAAGATGAGATACGTAACGTGTTGGTGAATTGTATTCCCATGTGCATTAGGTATTTCATCTTCATAAGTTGTACTCGGAGAATTGAGCGGAAATACTGTTGAATTTTTGCCAAAGTATGCAAAGATGTAATCACACGATCTAATATTATATTATTTCTGAACGGGTTTAGGGCCACCTATCCCTGTAGAAGAATGCTAAGCATGCGTTTGTTATTTGGTATTATATAAATTTATATGCAATATCAACGCGTGTAGATTAACTCATATAGATTAACTTGTAGGATAAGCATATTTAAGTGGTTACCATTGTATTTTACAATAATGGGGCCAAATAGAGAGTGGATGTATGAAAGATTAGATGGAAAACATTTGAATAAGAGTTTATTCGTAAGGTAGAAAATGAGTTTATCACATTTGCTGAAGAAGAGCAAGGTTTCAAGAAGTCAAACAAGATGAGATGCCCTTGTAATAAATGCTGGAACATGCCTTATTAAGATGAGGATACTGTGAAATTGCATTTATATAAGTATGAATTTCGGCCAAATTATTTTCACTGGATTAACCAAGGGGAGACTTACCCGCATTTAGAGGTTAATAATGAAGGGTCATCAAATGTGGAGGTAGAACCTATTCAGGAAATGCTGATGGATGCTTTTGGGCCTATGTTTTCGAATTGGATTGATGAAAACATGGATGAAAAGCCAAATGCAGAAGCAAAAAAATTCTTTGATTTGTTGGAAGCAGCAAAGAAGCCTTTATATAAGGGATATGAGCTCTCTTTATTATTAGTGGTGTCACGACTCATAAATATCAAATGCGAGTTTCATATCCCGAATAGAGCTGTCGATAATGTGTTAGCACTAATGAAAGAAATGTGTCTGCTTGTCAATGAGATAACTGGTACGTATTATTCTTCAAAGAAGTTGCTTGCTTTACAAGTTCCACACGAAAGAATTGATGCTTGCTTGCCCTAATGGGTGCATGTTGTACTGGAAAGATAAAATTGACTTGGATAGATGTGAGCATTGTGGAGTTAGCAGATACGAGAAAAAGACATTGAGGGGGAAAGACATTATGAAAAAAGTACTAATATACTTTCCAATTGGGCCGAGGTTACAAAGGTTGTCTGTAGCTAAGAACACAGCGGAACAAATGAGGTGGCATTCTAAGAATTCACGTGTAAGAGGCTCTATGGCTCATTCATGTGATAGTAAAGCATGGAAGCATTTAAATGCCACTTTCAAGGAATTTGCCGCCAAACTTCGCAATGTTCGATTGGGTTTGTGCACTGATGGGTTCGCCTCGTTTGGTACTTTTGGGCAGACGTACTCTTGTTGGCCAGTAATTGTAACTCCATATAATTTGCCACCTTGGTTATATATGAAGAAGTAATATATGTTTCTCACTTTATTGATTCCTGGCCCAAAGAGTCCAAAGGGTCAGCTTGACGTTTACTTACAACCCCTCATTGAAGAACTAATGCGGTTATGGAAAGTTGGCATCCAAACATATGATGTGTCAAAGAAGCAGAACTTCACATTGAAGGCAGCAGTTTTGTGGACTATAAGTGACTTTCCAGTGTACGACATGCTTTTTGGTTGGATGACATCTAGAAAATTAGCGTGTTCCTATTGCATGAAGAATACAAAGGCATTTAGGTTAAAACATGGGAAGAAACATACATGGTTTGATTGTCACAGGCAATTTCTTCCTGAAGATCATCTTTTTCGGTTCAATAAGAGTGCTTTTTTGAAGAATAGAGTCAAACGATCACCTCCTCCTCTCCGGCTCAAAGGTGATCAAGTATGGGATTATATACATGCAATCGCTAACTCTATTGACTGCCATGGCGCAATTGATGGCTACCTTGAGTCTTATAACTGGACAAAACGAAGCATATTCTGGGAATTGTCATATTGGAAACACCTTCTCATACGGCATAACTTAGATGTTATGCATGTTGATAAGAATGTCTTTGATCAAGTCATCAACACTACCATGGATGTAAAGGGGAAAACTAAGGATGATGTTAATGCAAGAAGGGATTTAGCCACTCACTGCAAGCATTGAAAACTTCACATTCAAACAACTGAACATAATGATGGAGGAAGAACTGAAACTATTTTGAATGCTTCATATGTTATGGGTAAAAATGAAGTTAAGGCCTTATGTGAGTGGCTGAAAGAACTGAAGCTTCTTGATGGATATGCCAGTAACTTGAGCCGATATGTCGATGGAAAAAATGGAAAGTTGCATAATTTGAAAAGCCATGACTTCCATGTTTTCATGGAGAGCTTATTACCTATTGTTGTGAGGGAATTATTCCCCCCAAATGTTTGGAAAGTCCTCACTGAACTTAGCCAATTCTTCAGGGATTTATGTGCAGCTAATTTGCAAATGGATGATGTGCTTCGATTAGAGAGAAATATAGCTGAAATACTATGTAAGATGGAGATGATTTTCCCTCCATCTTTCTTCAATGTAATGGAGCATCTTCCTGCACTTACCATATAAGGGTAAAGTGGGAGGTCCTCTTTAATATAAGTGGATGTATCCATTTGAAAGGCAAGTGAAATTCTCATTCACTTACTATTTCAACGTAGAAATGAAAAGTTTCTTTTATACTTATCATCACTTATGGTGTAGGTTTCTGCATCATTTGAAGAAGAAAGTTGGTAATAAAGCGCGTGTTGAATCATCAATATGTAATGCATACTTAACAGAGGAGATCTCTAACTTTTGTATCGTATATTTTGAACAAAATGTTGACACACAAACAAGAGATCTCGGAAGAAATGTTTGTCCTGATGTAGAGGAGAATCATGATGGACAAATTCCAGATGTATTTTCTTACAATAAAGGGCATGCCCCTAGTGAAGGGCATGTTAGATATCTTGAACAATGCGATTATGATGCTGCACATACATATGTTCTTTCCAATTGTGAACTTTTAGAAGAATATGAAGGCTATGATTGTCGTCATTGATGGTAACCATGTTTCTCATTACAACTAACTAATGATAGCTAGTTGTGCTTCAATTACTTAGGCAATTTGAAAATGAAATTGTGACATTACATCCAAATGTCAAGAAAGATGAAGTATGGAGTAAGTTTGATACAATTTCTGAAATGGTTTAAGAATAAGGTTAGTATATTACAATAATGGTTCCATAAACAATTTTCTTATTTAGAGACATGCTCGTTTCATTAATATACATTTTTTAATGCATAGGTTTTCAGTTCAAACGAGAAGGATGAAGTCATTATAAGTTTGGCGCATGGTCCAAAAAAAGACGTGCGGACTTAGAATCACTACTACATAAATAACTATAACTTTCATTCATGTAAATATGGTCAAAATAAGACAAATATGAATTAGGGTGTATCTGTGAAAGGGGTGGATGGAATTGATTATTTTGGCATTCTACAAGAGGTCATTAAGTTGGAGTATGTTGCAAACTCTCGCTCTTACAAGACAATTTTGTTGAAGTGTGAATGGTTCGACCCAATTAAGGGTGTGGGTACATATTCGCAGCATAAGCTAGTGGATGTAAATCAAATAAAGAAGTACCCAAAGTATGATCCATTTGTATTGGCATCCCAAGTAATGCAAGTGTATCTCACAGCCTACGCGAGTACAAAGAGAGATAGAAGTTAATGGTAGGCAGTCCTTAAAATAAAATCAAGGTTAACAATTGAAGCCCCAGTTGATGATACAACATTTCAAGAGGATAACAATGATAATCCTCCTACGTTATGCGAGTTTCAAGGAGTACAAGGAGTCGAACATCAATTTGAGGTCATAGATGATGAGGAAGAAGAAGATGATGATTTTAGTGGAGGAAATGGTTCCAACGATTTTGAAAGGGGAAAGGATGAGAACGATCCTTCATTGTATGATGACAATAATGAAGACATTGTTACTAATGATGATGACATGTTTTGAAATGATTGACATGATGTATTAACATGGATGACCTTGATGAGGACACTGTCATTTTTGTAATGTCGTAGTATTGAGATGATTAATGTAACTGTTGGCTAAGTACATGTTTGTATATTTCTTGTGTATGTTCTTTAGTTTTGTTTTAATTGACTTAATTTATTTTGATTGTTATTATCTGTTATATGAATTACAAGAATGCCTCGAAGGAAAA
Source organism: Carnegiea gigantea (assembly GCA_029747015.1). NCBI lineage: Eukaryota > Viridiplantae > Streptophyta > Magnoliopsida > Caryophyllales > Cactaceae > Carnegiea > Carnegiea gigantea. The sequence goes on from JAKOGI010000460.1 coordinate 556,834, forward strand.
AAAAAAAAAAAGGCTTTGCACTGTCTCTTGGTGACTCTTCTTCTGGTATGAAGGTCGATTCCACTTCTGGTTCTGGATCCGGTCAGTCTGTTGTCCCAGCTCAATTGACACAGGGGCAAGGTTCAAGACAAGAGGTGGCATACAGAAAGAGAGTAATACCAAAGGATTATTTGTGCTAAGGATATATTATTGATCAAATGTACTTAGTAAAGAATTGCCCTTGGAAATAAAAAATTAACTTTATGCCATACAATTCTTATTGCAGGCTTGATGGAGAGTTATCACGGGCTATATCCAACTCCATCAAGAATTTCTACAATGGTCAGTGCACATGCTTGTCAAATCTCCCTCCAGAAGAACTATAACTTTGGTGAAGGACTTTTGAGGTAGAAGTTTAACATCAAAATATTTGTAAAGTTTTGTTTTTCTATATGCTTTTTAGTAAATTGATATAAATGTTTATTTAAATAGGGTCAATCCAGAACTTACTGAAGAGGTTGAGGAAGGGTGGTTGAAGGTGGTTGGTAAAAATTTAAGGAATTTGGTCAACAAGGTTGAAAAACGGCCTGATGATAAACCAATAGTTTGGTTATTAGAGGAGGGTCAAGAGAGATTAAAGGCCTAGAGAAGCGATCCCAAGTTCCAGAAAAAATCTGCCTAATGCTTGAAGAATAGGACAGAGGGACCAAATACAGCAACTTTACACCGCCAAGGGTCGATCTCAACATTACAACTTGCGAGAAGAATGGTATAAAATCAAAATATTTAGGTTATCATTATATTCTATATAGCATCACACTTGTTTGTTACATGTCTTGTCTTAATCAGATCAAGGAAGGGAAGACTCCTACTCCCTCTGCGTTGTTTGCACGGAGTCAGAGTAAGAAAGATCCGGAATCTGGAAAGGTCTTCATAGATGAAAGGTCGAAAGCTTTGTGGATACCTAAGAACGTCATGTACTTTCTTCTTTATGTTATAATAGTTTTCGTATTACTATATAAGTATGATATTGTGGAGCAGTTGTTTAATGAATATGTGATGTTGACTATGAAAAAATGGAATTGTTAGTTGTTGACTTATGGAAGCCATCTTGTATGTTGATTATGGAAGTATGGTGTTATGAGTTGTTGGCTTATGAAAGTCATTTTTGTTGTTGATTATGAAAGTATGGTGTTGTGAGTTGTGTTAGATTAGGAAAAGTTTTTTTGTTGTTGATTATAAAAGTATGTTGTGGTGTGTTTGTTGGCTTATTAACATAGTGTTGTGAGTTGTTGGTTTGTGGCAGCCATCTTTGATGTTCACTATGAAACCATGGTGTTATGAGGGCTTATGGAAGTCTTATGAAATAAACATACATGGTTGGCTTATGGAAGTTTGATGTTCACTATGAAACCATGGTGTTTTTTATGTAGAATATGTTCTTAATATAATGATTGATGTATATATGCTTGTGTTTTTCATTCTTATACAGGAAAAATATGAGGCACTTGGGGTTGAGAGGGGTATTGAAGAGGGGACATAAGAGGCAGAAAAGCCATACTACGAGATTTCAGGTGGATGGAGTAAGAAATTCACCATTTATGATTTGGGAGCTAGCGCTACTATGTTTTATCAGAAACCCAATGCATCTATTACCTCCACTGGTTCCACATATATTTCTTCCGCATATTCTAAGCTGCAAACGGACTTGAAATCAACTCAGCAACAACTTGATGAGCAAAAGAAGTGGGTTGATGATCAAAGGCGGCAATTTGATGAGGTAATAAAACTCATTTATAGTCTTCAGTTGCAAGCGAACATGTTATCTGGTTCTAACTCTCATCCTTTTGAGTCTCATGATTAGTTAATTGTTATGAAACTTTTAGATGTTAATTTATGAACCTTGTTGCTTGATGGTTTGGATGACGAGACCTTATGTTGGTTCTTGGAACATATGTATGGTTTGGAGACCTTATGTTTCGTATGAAATTTATGGCGCAACAATGAAAATGTGATGAATGGTTTGGATACCTTGTTGTTTGATGGTTTGGATGAGAATGGCCGCATGGTTTCATATTTACAGGGAAAACGAAAAAATTACCAAAAATTATGTCAAAATATTTCCAGAATTTGCGTCCAAAAAAGAATCGGACGCTAAAAACACCATGTTAATTTAGCGTCGGACAACATATTGGATGTTGTTAGTGTCAGAAATGGTTGACGTTAAATGCATAATTTTCATGCTAATTGCGTCAGATTTTATATGACACTAATCGCGTTGACAACGTAATCAGACGCTTAATTTGCATCATGCAATGCTATTGGCGTCGGATAAATTCTGACGCCATTTGCGTCAGCAGATTTATCCGACGCCAATTCTGAAGCTGTTGGCGTCAGATAATAGTATTCGATGCCAATTTTTTTCAGCATCAAGGCGTTTCACGTCAAACATTTTTCGGACGCGAATCCGACGCCAAAGTGGTTTAGCGTCGGATTTAAGCGATTTAGCATTGGATTTTATTGGTCACTAACACCGAGATTTCCTGAAGTATACTTTCAAATTTCCATAAGGATATTACCTAGGCCAACTGCCTTTCAAGTATTCATGTTCCTCAGTGCATCATCAATATCCTCTTAGCTATATGCATATGTGTTGTCCCTTGATCATTTAGTTTCATAGCATCTTGTATGCCTTAATGTGTCTCATAATAAATGTTGGTTATGACATAAGAAGGTAGGACATGCTAACATGCACACTACTGAAAATTGGGTGGGGGGTTGACTGAAACAGTCGAGAAGTGCCTTTTAACAGTTTGAATTTGGACAGTTCATCCCCTCTTCTAAGTGCCCTCTCCCTACTATTTCTGGTTGTGGTCCTTCGAATGATCCGGTAGTATTCGATCTTGAGATTGTTACGAAAAAAGGGTGCTGGTTTTACAGGAGCACAACTATGATCCCTTGAGGAAAAGGTTTTGCTCAATTGCAAATAAGATTAAGACAATTGGGGGTGTACAAGGAGTTGCCTTGGATGGGTTTAAACTTGATTATGTCTATCAAGAAATGGCTTTAGATTATAGGTCTTGTGGTGAGAATTCGAGTTCTCCTATTTTAGGCAGTATGGTATTTGTGCAGAGTAGAATCAATTCTCCTGTACACAATCTCTTCCTAATGAGGACCACTTGATTAGTTCGTCACATCATAATTCAACAAATTTACAATTCTAATAGAAGGGTGAGAAATGTAGTTCTCTTAATTTATGTTGAAGAAAGCAACTTAGAGTTTGCTACGCTCCAGCTTTAACTTGGATGACTCTTCGAATGTGTAACATCAGTCCTCCGACTTTCAGTGCATAACCTGAGGTGAATAATACTCAGTATGCGAAAGACTCTGAAGGAAACTATCAGGCTGAGGGACCTGAGGTTTTGATTTACATCAACCACAGTGTTTATGTTTAGAGGCCTCTTTCGTAGCTTACATAGAAATGGGTAGTAAAGAGAATGGGTTGGAAAAGAGATCATGTTAAGTCATCAGCATATGCGAGTCAAAGTTTACTAGCAAATGTAGTGATAAAGCAAAAAACAGTTCATTTAGCCATCCTGTGGGAGAAGTAGAAGAATCCGATTTCTAGATTTGCACAACTTCACGATTTTTTTATGTTACACGTTGTAATCATGAATGATTTCACTTCTAGAAAGTTTATTCAGTTGGGTGTGTGTTAGGACAGTCTCATGAGCAAACTTCTTATGCTTGCGGTGAAACTTTTTTGTTAAACTCTTCTCCTTCACTAGCCTAACCAAAAAAAAAAGTCAAAATCTTTGCAGATGTTGATTTTTTTTTTTTTTTTTGGGTCTTAAGTTGTCAAGCCTTTAGTAGAAAATATAGTTTTACGAGTCGCTCCCTCTATTTTAAACTAATTTTTGACTAATATTTTGTTGTATAAGTTCCAATCAAAAATCTTGTTATTAGCATGAAAAGATTTCTTCTATTCTAAAATCAACAGAATACAATGTGTTAAAATAATATTTTCTTAAAGAGTTAATTATTTAGATAAGATTTGTTTTGTTGAACAAAAGAATATTAATCAATGAATTTCTGTGTTCATTTTCTTCTATCATCCTATAAGACCAACTATAGTAGTCATAGCACAAAGAAACAATACAGTTGTATCAACCCATTAGTATGCTCACACAATTAAAGCATCTCACTGCAAAGAGAATACATTTGTCGCCACTTATCAGTAGGCCCATGCAATTAAAGCACTTCATCGCTGATGAGGCCGTGGTGTGGTCGTAAATTAGTTCTCAAGTTCAGTTGTTTTTAGGCCTTCACAATGTATTGTAATTGTATTATATTGTCCTTTCGGATTATTTCAAACCTCCTCCAACAATATAGCTTGAAAAACAAATGACGAAGCACCTCCTCACATTCTAACAAAAAAAGAAAGCCTTATCATGTCACCAAGACTCATACCAAGATTTACTGTCGAATTTCAAATAAAAATCCACTCTAAATTTGATCCCCAAAATTAAATTATCAAACTAAATAATTGCTCCAGAAAAACAACAGTTCCATTTGTCACCTTCCAAAACCAAAGGTAACAAAGACCAAAGACCAAAACCTTACCTGGATGTGTTGCTCTTGATGTGTTGCTGGAAGTGTGCTCTATGTTGCGGGGAAGAACCAGGCGAAAATCAGACACACCAACACATCCGTACGAGCCACAGAATAAGACAAACTTTGCGTTACAAGCTTCACCTTTGAAAGGGGGCGTGAATTTTGGATACCTTAAAATTGGATTGAAACTGATCAAATGGTTTTGGTTTTTATTCTCAAAGGTTGGGAACCCGTTTAAATTATTCTAGTTTTATATTTCACTTTGAGAATCAAGAATTGATGGTACTTTGAGATTTTTCACGAAGTATTTTATTTGTAAAAATGTTTTTTGAGTTTTCTTAGATTTAGGTGGGAGTTAGATTGTGAATTAACACAATTTGTGGTTTTTGTGTACTTGTAATTAACTCCGTTAAAAGTATGCATCTTTTGTATATTTTTTTATAATTTTACAATGACAACATTCTAGTTACTTTCATATTTTGTAAAATTATCGAGCGCTAGGGCTGCGAATTTTCAGCCTAAATTTTGTAATGGGTGTATCAATCATCAAGCACTCAAAAAACCAAAAAAAAAAAATTATTTAAATTGAAAATTTTAAAATCTAGGTACAATGAATACCTGGAATAAGAATCAGAACCGGAGGATCCAATTCCTTAAACATAGGAACTAGTTCCAATTCCGATTCCTAAATTGTTAAATTGGTATCCAAAACTGCTGATCCATAATTAAGTGTTCATATCATTAAGTGTTGCCATTCTTTTGTGGACTTGAAACATGGATGAAAAAAAATCAGATATCAATTGGATAAGGTTTTTAGCCTCAATGTATACCAAACTAGATTCTTTGTCGATCATGATCCTCTTGAAACGTGGATGATAAAATCAGTCTTCCCGGAGGAGATTTTTAGCGCACAATTATATGAAATATGTTCTTTTGTTTTATTAAGTAATATATTAAATTCATGGATACGTGCGTAAAATGAAAAGTTCAAAATTTGACTCATTTAACAAATGTAAAAACTATATAAAAAGGTAGCTTTATCATTACAATTTACAACTCAGGAGTACCTTATATTTTACAGAACTAGAATGTATTTCCAGGTACCTACTATTTTAGATAAACTTTTAGCAGGGGTCAATATTCTACGGAACAATTATTCTTAGGTTTTATTTTTTTTGAAATCCAACCCACAACTATTTGAAATTTCTATTTTGTCTCAAACTTTTGACGTTTTTTGGAAAAATAAGCTTATATTAGCGCTTAGACTTCTTGTTATGACTTTAATGGTACTAGTTGTCACAATCTACTACTTATATCATAAATATTATATTTTCTGTGATTAGAGGTCCACCATCGTAGGTAAAATAATTGAAGCTTAATTAGAGAATTTCAACCATTAACAAAACTTAGTCAGCGTTAAATCCTAGCATTCCTCTAACTTCAAGTTTACAGAGATTGATAATCTCAACCACATCTTCCTTAGATTAGGTACAATACAAATTCCATTTTGTTCCTACCTCGAACCGTCGTCATTAATTACGTTTTTTACATTTTTAAGGATAGTAAGACTTTAATCAAGAAACTAAAACGTTTAAGACATGAGGTTTGATAGCGTTCCCTACTGGGAAACTTTTTTTATGGAAAACTTGAAAGTAGAAATATTACAGTGGAAAGATTTAAACGGGACTTAAGCTACTAAGATCATCAAAGATGCTTGCTCATATAAAAATGGAGAATCCCGACTTCTCTCTTGCTCAAGTATGCTCAAACGACTGTGTCCCTTCTTAGTACTCAGCCTCTCCTTTTATAGAGGAGATTGACTATATAGGATGCCCTAATGACTATGGTACATACACTGATATTTTCACATGACTACAACTACACTCACATGGCTACAATAGGCTACATTATTTTTCTGACTTGATACTTGATAAAATAGTACAATAGTGGTACAATAATTTTTAAGAGCACTTAATCTTGACTAGGTTAGTCATCTATATTAAGATTTTACATGCCCTAATCTCCAATAATGTCTTCCAGTCGATCATTATTTAGATAATCATCAAAGGTTTCATCAAGTTGAAGATGCTCTGGATCCCATCTTTTAAATAATTCTTGGAGATATTTCTTTTCTTTTTCTGATAGAATTTCCCAAATCCAACATCAAAGAGATAATCAAAGATGTCCTCCACAGTAGCTCCTTCTACCTTCATATATTTGCTGAAATCATTATAATAAATGAAAGTAGTGTGCCGGCAATACATTGGTGTTATTCCTGTATATGTAAGATCCCTAACTACTTCTTGTTATTCTGAAAATCATTCCTATCGTCGATCACTGGGATTGTCTAAATCAATGAATTGAATAAGACAATGACTTGGTTTAAGTTTTCCATTTTCATATTCAATTATTGCGCAATGTACTTCAACATACAAACTTCTATTATATGAAATTTTTGTTGGACCACTGGGGGATGTAAGAATCTAATGGATCGTTTTAAACATGCACCATTGAAACTAGTTAGCCTTGAGAAGAATCGGTACTTTAGATCTCGAATTTCCATGAGGTAAGCTACCATTCTATATTCCCTAGCTTTCATGATGGGATCATCTAGAGAGATTGAATTTCTGGGAAGCTTACACCACCAACTGCAGATCCATAAGGAAAGAAGATCATAATACATCATGACTCCAAATATCATAGGAATAATTATGATAATAATTGATGCAGGCTGCATACTAGTCATTGAACCATTTTTCTTGAACATGGGAACTTGTTTTTTTTTCTTGAATATCATAAGGACAGCTTAGGTATAACTCTAAAAGGTTGAATCTTTGCTTAAGCAGAAGACAACAAATTAAAATGTAACCTACTTTTTGTATGAAATTTCAAAATATCCTTATGGATTCTACTAAAAGGGGAAACCTGTTTTAGTAGTACTAGCATTTCATTTTTGATTTCCTCCTTTTTTAGGAGGAGTTCTGCCCTGATGACATCCATTAGTGAGTTCACGAGTGAAACTATTTAGCAGAGAATTATTCGATTCCTGTATATGTTCAATAAAGAAAGAAAACTGATTAAGCCACAATTACCAAAGCAGGAGTCGCCCTTGCGCTTTCATATCTAATAAATTCTTTTTCATAAAAGCAAGTATTCCTTTACAATCAATTTGAATAAGAAAAGGTTTTGATGCTAGAAAGATTAAGAAGATTTTAATTCTCCATATGACTGCAAGGATTTCTTTTACCATTGTTGGATAATTACATTCTTCTTTATTAAAACTTCTACTATAATATTTGCAGATTTTTTGTCCTTCATTGATTTTGAGTACTGCACTTCAGTGGTCATTGCTGGCATCTATCTCAAGAAATAAATTAGCTCCTTCATTAGACAAATTAAGAATAGAAAGATTTTTCCATATCTTTTTGAAGTTTTGAACAGTCTTCGAATCATTAGTAGTCCATAACCAACTTACTTCTTTCTGAGTTTCTGCTATAATAGTTTTCTCAATTTTGCTAGCTCTTTAATGAAATCTGAAGTGTAGGTAAGACATCCAAGAAACCATTCCATTGTTTCCTATCCTCAAATTATTAAGAAAATTTTTGTATTTTATCTAAAATATGCTTTTATAGAATGATTTGTCCAATTTTTATTTCCAAATTTAAAAACACAATCTCTTGGTCACCATAAATGCACTTGTTCTTACTAAGAATAATATGATGATCAATGCATCTTTGGCTGATAGCCAGAACATCATCTTTGTATTGTTCTATGGGCTTGGAAACGACAAGGATATAATTAATGTAAACTAGGGCTGAGCAAGACCTGGTACCCCGTCCATTTTCATGGAACCAGTCCCGGTCTCGATTGGAACCCAGTCCAAAAATTGGACCTAGTGCTGGCCTCGGTTAGAACCAGGTTCAGGATTTTCAGAACCAATCCCAAAACCAGTGGGAACTGGGTGTCCAGATCCTAATTTTGTCTTATTTTGTTTTATTTCATTTTATTCAAATTTTTGCTTGTGGTTGCGACTTTATTAGGGAACCAATACACCCAACAAGCTAGCTAGTTGATCGTTCAAATTCAAGTTTAATAGAGTGCCCGTTAGACATTTACCTTGCATTAAAGTGCAATTGGTAAGCTAATAAATAACATTTCATTTTAACCAAGAATTTAAAAAAAAAGGTCGTCTTCTCATAGTATTATATATTGACAAGAAGATTTAGTAATATAAACATATAGCTATAAATTATGACGGCATCGGAAGAATAATACCTAATGTCAACAGGTAACCGTGTAACTCAGAACTTTTTTTTTAAAAAGAAAAACCTGATTAGACCAGGTAACCAGGTAACAAGTCTGATTCCGATTCCAACTTTTCATGACCTGGCTTTGGACCAGGTTGCAAGCTGTTCTAGGATTTCAGAACCAGTATTGGACCCAGTTCAATCATGTCTAGGTATGGACCCGGCGAGTCTGAATAGGGTCCGTATCTGAAATAATGTAAACTATAGAGTAGTGATTAAGACCTTTTGAAGATGTTATCCATTCTTGTATGAAATATTTGAGGTGCATTTTTCAGACTAGATGGCATTATTATCCACTTATAATGCCCTTGAGGGATACTAAATGCAGTTAAAGGAATGGGCTCTGCATACATTTTTATCTACCATTATTTGCTTTTGCATTCCATCTCCAAGAACCAAGACGCTCTAGTAAAAAGGGCTATTTTGTTAGGAATATAATAACCATCAAAGATAGTATTGTCATTAAGCCTTTTTGTAATTGATTACCATTCTAGCTTTTCTTGCTTTTTTTCTTCAACATGATTTCTCACCATGTAAGCGGGACCGGTGTAAGGACTTTTACTATTCTTGATTAACCCTTTTTCAAAAAGATGTTTGATTCGCTTGTCAAATTCTTGGATATCTTAGTGTGTACGCCATTTGTTTGCCTCAGATAATAGTCTTGGGATTTAACAAAGTAATATTTGTAAATGTCTTATCTTTGTTACAAAATCTGATTAGATTATCAGAGTAGAGTTCTTTATATAATTGCTTTTGTTGTCCCATAATTTGAGGGTATTACTTTTTCACCACACTAGCTGCGCGCGAACTTAATCTTTTGATGAGTGTATTCCTTATTTAACTTATGAATAGGTACTGAGTGATTATTTATTGTGAATGTTATTTGGTTTATGGTTTGTGTGCATGGAGAATATAGTCTCTGAAAGTTATTTCCAATACTCATGTCATGGGAGGGTTGATTAAGACCCTATTGAACAGGTATAATGCATTGAACTCTTCCTACTTCTATTGATACCCATTCTATAGCCTTATTATGGCTCAGTATCCTATTGTCAGCTATCCTTACTTGTAAATGATTCTTGGCTTTCTTCCATATAAATTCTAAAAATATAGATATTTTTTCAAAGCAGATAGAACAATCACCATCCATGTAGACACACAATTCATATTTATCATATCCCTCTACGCATACATTTATTGGGATATAGAAGCTACTAGGATTTGTAATAGTGATTTCATAGCATATCTCCATAGTCATATTTTTGACTAATTCATCCTCATAGATTAGCTCACTAATAGTTCTTCTTTTATATCCAATGATTTTTCTGTCTAAACTTATACTTCGGTCAACACTGTATCTTGTGTGTTCAAAACTCATTTTACTTGTTTCACTAGTCATACTAATTGTATCATGTTCTTTAAGCTCTTCTTTAGCGGTTGAAGATCCTTCTCCCCATTTTGATCTTGCACTCCTGCTTCTTAATCATTGAGGTTTAATACTAATTTTACCATTGTCATCAATTTCTATTACATTTTTTTATTAATTTTTGTGAGATTGGCAAAGCTAGATATCCATGACCTATCGATTTTTACTTCATGCGGATTGAATTTTATCCTTTGAATCTTTTGCATTGGAGTAGGACTTTCAAATTTTCTACTGCTATCATTATTATCATAGTCTTTGGATCTATAGTATTATCTAATTTGCATGTTATTATCCTAAATATCCTTAGTGGGCAATCTCCTCTTTTCATATCCATCCCAACTATTTTTATCTTAAGGGATAGAAAGTTTTTAGAAAATTCATCTTTTATATTGACATAATATCTAGGTTGATAGTTGAATCCTACTGATCCATTAAATAAATTATTCTTATCCGTGTGATAATTTAATTATTAAATTTGGTGTGCCTGATATTACATAGCAAAGCATAAAGATCAATATCTTTGTCATAATTTTGTAATGAAGTAATTCAAACTTGTAACACTTCTAACATCGACATACTTGTACTTACTATCTTTGTTATGCTTAAGGATATTTTCCAATTAATGAAATTAACCTCTCCCACATCGAACTTAGAGTCTTTTATTTCTAGATCTCCTTCCATCATTTCGCATGGAAACTTGCTCTTTTATTAAAAGATGGATTTTTTATAGATCATATTTTTCTATATTATGGGAAGGACCTAATCTTCTTTGACATCTTTATTCTCCTTGTCTACAATAAATTCTTCCATTTGAAGATCCAAGACTAATTAAATTACTCTCTATCATGTGACTAGTTTCTTCATAATCATTTTCTTTATGTGCATCTTTTAGTACAATCTTAACAATTCTCTTGTTATTTTCTAGAGCTAGATCTAGTGCCTTTTCCTCGCTCAGCTCAAAATCATCTAGACTACTAAAAGTTTCTATAGGCTTGTATCCTCCCTAATTTTGTTTTCGTTAGCATAATTTCTTACTTCTCTGCATGTTCAAGACTTACAATTGTTTTTCCTTACAGGACAATAAGCAATTCTCTTGAAAGATCTTCATTTTTTTAGGGCTTAGTTTGTTATAATGTTTTCTTTTGTATTTCTCATCTTTCCTTGTGAAAACTCTTTTTCTAATAGAATTTTCTTTTTCTTCTCCTCTCAGGTTCATTTCCTAATTGTTGAGGAGAATCGCAATAGGCAAGAAACTATTTCTTCATTTTTTTTGCTTTTGGAGATTAAGACATTGATCATTGACCCATTTTCTTAAATAAGATATTGTATTAAGGGTATCAATGACATCTACTTTTTTTAAGCATTGCAATGTATTTTTCATTGATTATGAAATTTATAGGATATCGTAATTTATCATAGAATATACCAAGATTGGTTTCATTATGTCAAATTTTGTAACAATATTGACTAAATTTAGCAATATAATTTTTCAGATATCTCACATCCCATAGATCTATATTATTACTCTTTCTTTGCATTCTCTAGCTTTTTCTTCAAAATCAATCCCATAAATTCAGTTTCAATTTCCTTACATAATTTTTTGAACATAGCTGCTGATGTTTTCTAACATTCTTAACACATTTTTCCTTCCTCATCTAATGAATGATACCAATCAGCTACAGTGCCAGAAAAATCATGTTCGATATAGTTTAGAAAATTCCCAGTAGACCGTGTGATATTCAGGTTCAAGACATTGTTCATACCCCTTTTCCAAAGCTCAAATATTTCTTCTCTATTTCAAGCTCTATCAATGCTTAGGATGTATCCCATTTAGCTAATTAGAATAAGGCCAATTCTTTCAAAGGATGTGGTTTTCCTTGGGATGAAATCGAAGGAAAAATTGGTTGTAAGTCCTACTGGAACATATCTAGATCTCGTGAAATGGGTATTTCTTCTAGATGATTCACTGAACTCTTTAGGTTCGAGATCACATCATCAACTAGATTGGACTTGATTTCACCTATGTTGAGTTCTTCTGCAATCTCATTGATTTCATCGTCATATGCCATTTTACCAAATTTTTTAATCTAGTTTCCTCCTAATTTCTTCTAATGGAGCACATGAAGATCCTCTAATTTAATTAGATTCATCTGCTGATATATTTCTCCTTCCAACTGGATGATATTTGTCTCTTCATTATCATAACATAATACATAATGTTTTTCTACTATTGCGCCCATGATTTTATTTAGTTCTTCTGAATTTTGTTCTTTGGCAAACATATTCTATATGTCTCAAGATTATACTACTTATACTCCATCGTCTTTTCCTTTCTCTGCCTTTCCATATGATTTTTCAGTTGATTTTTCTCTTATTTCCTTTTGGATTTTCATATGATGTAAAGGAAATGGATTTTTGTTTTTTAAGTTTTGGAAAGGTTATTTATGATGAAATGGAATACTAATGCTTAAATCAAATTTTCTACTATGTCTAATTTCATTTATCAATGAAAGGTGGATGATAGACAATTACTTCTTTATTTCCTTAAGTTCAAGCTGAATTTTGGCTAATTCCGCCTTTGATTCTAAAAACTATATAAGTAATATAGTTTAATTGTGGTACTACAGAAATGGTTCCTTCTAGAGTGTGCACATTATGTGAATAATTGGGAGCACGACAAGTAGATGATGATTCAAGATTTAAACATAGTTAATTAGCTTAATTAACTATAAATTATCTTAACCGACTTAATTATTTTTGGTCATGTAGCTTCAATCGCATTCGAAAGAGGCCTTCAAATGGTACTTGGGAGCAGAATATCACATGCACAAAAATAAAATCTTCAAAAGTAAATTTTTAAGTATTGGGAAAAAATTTGCAAATATGAAAAGTTTAGGGGGAAGGATTAAAATTAAAAAGTAATCTATCCTCTTAAAATATTATCTACAGAACATTGGACCTTTTAAATATATTATAACAACAAGGCTCCCTAATTACGATTACCACACAATGCATGATACCTTGTTGTAATTTGGTTGCTCAACTATTCGCATTTTGGTTGCTCCAGTTAGCATTTTAAGATGAGGTTTGTAAAAGATCTCTAAACACTATATGATACAACTGTAATGTCTGTAAGACATAGTAAATTAGTAATCATCAGATTTCCTTCCTCACACATTATTAGTTAATAGTTATTGCCCATATTTTTACTATCTCTTCTCTCCTTTTGTAATTTTTCTCTCATCATTTCGAGAATTAATAAAATAAGAGAATAGTAGCTTTTCTAAATTGTATTGAGTACATGATTATTACAATATATGTGTGTGTGTGTGTGTGTGTGTGTGTGTGTGTGTGTATGTGTATATGTGGACGTATATGCATAATATATATATATATATATATATATATGTATACATATATATACATACATACATACATACATACACACGTACATATATATACATATATATATATATATATATATATATATATATGTATGTGTATGTATGTATGTATGTATGTTGTATGTATGCATATATATATATATATATATCTATATATATATATGTGTGTGTGTGTGTGTGTATATGTATATACATATAAATATTAAAAAAAATTTATGTATATATGTCTGTGTGTGTGCGTGCGCGCATGTGTGTACACACATACACACACATGTACGCACACACACACGTACATATATATATAACAACAACAACAACTCCCAGTGTGGATCCCGCTTTTGCGAGGTCTGGGGAGATCCAGATGTGGGCAACATTACCTCTACCAGCAATTCTATCCATAGAGAGGCTGATTCCAAGAGACCCACAAAAATTCGATTTTATGAAAACATTTTATAGAAGAAAGGTTTTGAGAAAACATTTTATGGGGAAAGCTAAGGGCAAGTATCAGGAAATGAGTTAAGAAATACGAAAAAATCAGGTGGTAGTAACTATGTGACCATAAGTGCAATAAAGTAGAGGGAGATATTGTACCTTAATAACCAGAAGTAGGCAAATAATGTCTCTTTCCAGACGCAAGAACTATCTGCATGCAAACAAAACATACGAAGAAATGAGAACCAGACTCATTCTCCTGTAACCTAGTGACCAACTACGAGGCTAACTCTCAGCGATCTAAGATCTTAATCCTATCCCACCATAGTCTCATATCCTGAACTATGTCCTCCGTTAATCCTACAACTTGCAAGTCCTCTTTAATCACCTCGTCCAAACTCTTCTTTGGTCGTCCCCTTCCTCTTTTACCTCTTGGTTGTTAATCCTTTCACATCTCCTCACTGGAGCGACCGCACTCCTTCTTTTCACATAGCCAAACCATCTGAGCCTTACTTCTCTCAGCTTATCTTCAATGGGGGCCACTTTAACTAAGTCTATGATCACTCTATTTCGAATTCTATCCATTCTCGTGTAACCATACACTCATCTAATCATCCTCATCTCTGCTGCCATTAGCCTTTGAACCTGAGTTTTCTTTATAGGCCAACGCTCCGATCCATACAACACAGCAGGTCTAACTACCATACGACAAACTTTGTCTTTTAGTCCTACAGGCATTCTCTTTTCGTACAGTACACCTGAAGCATACTTCCATTTTTGCCAGCTTACTTTTATGCGATGGCTAATATCTTCGTAAATGTCCCCTTCATGATGAATGATTGAGCCTAGATATTTAAACTTCTCGACCTTTGGTATCTGCATCCCTTTAATGGTGACTTCTCCCCTTGCATCTTCCCTTCCATTAAAACAGCAATGAAGGTATTCAGTCTTCGATGTACTAATTCTAAAGCCTCTAGGCTCTAGTGTATGTCTCTACCTCTCTAGTTTTCCATTAACTCCCTCCCTAGTATCATCAAAAAGAACAATGTCATATGTGAATAACATACACCAGGGTAACTCATCTTGAATCCCTTTTGTAAGTTCATCCAAGGCTAGAGTGAAAAGAAAAGGGCTCAAAGCGGAACCCTGATGCAGGCCCATCCCAACGTAAAAGTCGTTGGTAACCCCTCCTTGTATCCTAACACTCGTCCTACCTCCCACATACATATCCTTTATAAGTCGGGCATACGTCGGCAACACTCCTTTCTTTTCTAAGCATATCCATAACACCTCACGTGCGATTCTATTATATGCCTTTTGCAGGTCAATGAACACCATATGAAGATCTACCTTTCTATCTTTATACAATCTTATGAGCCATCTCAGGACATAAATTGCCTTTGTGGTCGACCTGCCAGGCATAAAACCAAATTGGTTCTCTATTATCGTGATATCTTTCCCCTACCTTTTCTCAATCACCCTCTCCCACAACTTCATGATGTAACTCAGTAACTTTATACCCCTATAATAATTACAATCCTGAATATCACCTTTGTTCTTGTACAATAGGATGACTGTACTAACCTCCATTCTCTTGGCATCGTAGCAGATCTAAAAATAACATTGAAAAGCTCTACTAGCTACTTCAATCCTTCTTTATCCAAACACATACATACATACATACATACATACATACATATATACATATATATATATATATATATATATATATAGAGGGAAGGGTTCAGGTGGGATCCCTTCTTTAGGTGATATCCCTTCTCTTTGGTCAGAACTTTTTATCACAACCCTCCATTTTAAATCTGGTGGTTAAAATTAATTATTAGTTTTATTTTTTTATTTTCTAAAAACTAAGCCGGGGGTGTCCTGCTGAGAGACAAATCATTTCCCACATATCATTCTCTCTGCCTGCCTCACACCTTCTCTCTCTAGGTTCTCTCCTCTTGGTTCCCTCTCTCTCCTCTTGGTTTCCTCTCCCTCTACACAGCTCTTCCTCCGTTCTCACGCCTCTCTCGCTCTGTCTGTCGTGGCTGTGTGGGAGTCGACTTCGGCGCTGCAGTAGTCCTCCGCTGGTGACACGGGCGTCGTATGTCACCGTCGACAGTTGCCGGAAGCTGGCCATCGTCCAAAACTTCAAATCTCCTCTTTGTCCGCCCTTTTGCCGCCTCCTTCCGCCGCCCACACAGCCGCCTAGATGGACCCCTCATCTCCACCGCCGAACTGCCCAGACGTCCCTCCTCCCTCACCGGTGCCGGCCATCCCTGACCCGGAAACCCGAATAGGTAACCTGTTTTGCCTTTTTTTTGTTTTAAGATTGAATCATATATGTGTATGGTTGATGTATATGCTTGATTTTTGAGAAAAATGTATATATGTAATTGATTGAATTGTATGTTGGCGGTCAACATAACAATTTGGGGGAATTGAACATGTAATTGGTTCACACTTTAGCCGGGACAGTGATTTGTTCAATTAGAATGGGAGGAAGGACATTATAACCTCCAAAGCTTATTGGACTGCCATGGTTGCATTGCTGGCTGATCTGGCATCTGTCTTGGGTCCTATTCAGTTGTTGAAGCTCTATGGGATTCCCTATGCAGGGGTGTATGCCCAATCGATAAAGATGCATGCCCAATCGAACTTTTGGTAGTACACCCCCCCAAAAAAATCAAAAGGATGTTTCAGACCTTGTTTCTCCTAGCTAAATATCATCTTTGGCTATGGATTGGAAATAAAATAGCCTTCTTTCATGTACATTGTACTTTGTTGTAAGGATACATACATCTCGCTTTCCCTGTACCCAGCTCTGATGGGATTCACACGTGGATGTTATTGTTGTTGCTGCTATCTGTGGATAATGAATGCAAGTTATAGTAATGTTACTGTACAATCCTTTGGCTTACAATGTTTCCATTCCTCATATGAGTCACCTGCCGCACTTGTTTGCATAAAAGATACCTCTTTCCATATTATATGAGGTTGAATAACTGCTGACTTAGCTTTAGCTATAGGAATTTGCATCTCACTTTCCTATTTTGGGTTTATTCTCATGTTGTGGAAGGTGTTTTATTCTCAGGTTATTTTGGAGTATGTTCTGCAATGATTTTGTATGACTCGTAACTTCAACTGAAATTCTCCAATTTATCTGGAAGAACATAATGTCATTATCTCTTATTTGTGAAGAAAAAAAATCCCGTGTCACTTCTCTCATCTCCATTGAGCTTCAAATGATCACACCTAACTTGTGCATCTACTTTGTTCTGTCATTTAAAAATACGGTGGATGAGTGATTTTTGTTCTTATAAGCCTATTAGCTCAAACGGAAGAGCGTCATGCTACGACATGGAAGATGTGGGTTCGATTTCCACGTAGCCTATTTATGACTAAGCCACCTTAGTTGAAGTTTAAACACTGGATTATGCTTTCGCGCAGGATAACCCTTTGAGGATGCAATTGCATTTGACAGTTAATATCAAAAGTCTGAGTTAAAGCTGACAATTCTGGGGAGTTGAAACTTGTAGTTGTACAAATCTCTTGTCAAATAATTTGAGTTGGTAGTAAAAATTATAGAACTTTGTGTAGGTGTATTGATCTTTTAATAAGATTTATAGGGAAAGAATTGTGTAATCTAGCAAAGGGGGTACAAAACCAATTTGTGCAATGAGAGTAAGATAGTCATGTCTATGGTCTAGCCAAGCATATTTCAATTCATGTAGCAAAACATGCCAAGAATTATATACACAGAGATAGCCTATGTGGAATTCGAACCCACATCTCCATGCACGATGACACAGTTGCTCAACCTTTGAGCTAATAGGCTAATAAAAACAGAGTCCTTAATATACTATGCCATTGACTTTTGCTATTTGTTCACAAATACCACTCACTTTTTTTTACTGTCAAGTATGCCACCCCATAAAATTTTTTGATCAATTCTACCACTATGGATTCCTAACTGGTTTTAAAAGGCCCTAATCAACCCCATAAAACCCTAATTTCAACTAACCTGTTCTCAAATCCATGAGTTTATCCCAGATCGAGATTTAAAGGGGAGGGGATCGACAATTACCGTGCTTGTAGACGAACACTGTACCGCTGGAGAGATATGAGCCTCCCTGTCGAACGCAACACTGTCGAAATCCGGCCAGAGCCCACCCAAATCCGGCACCGTCGAAATCACGCGAAATCCATAGCGAAGATGTGAGAGTTGGTTGAGGTGCCCAGTTAGAGAGAGTAACAGAGCAAAGATTTGAGGGAAAGAGCAAGACTGGAACCGCCGGCAGCAGCCTACAGGCATACGAAATCCGACTGGTGGAGCAGCCGGTCGTTCGTACTAAGAGAAGCTAGAGAGAGAAGGTGTGAGGGAAGGAGACAGAATGATATGTGGGAAATGATTTATCTCTCAGCAGTGCACCCCCCCACATGGCTTAGTTTTTAGAAAATAAAAAAAGAAAATTGATAATTAATTTTAACCACTAGATTTAAAATGGAGGGTTGTGATAAAAAGTTCTCACCAAAGAGAAGGGATCTCACCTAAAGAAGGGATCTCACTTGAACCACTCCCGATATATATATATATACATATATATATATATATATATATATATATATATATATATGTGTGGTGTGTGTGTGTTTGTGTGTGTGTGTGTGTTGGTTGTGTTTGTGTGTGTGCGCGCGTGTGTGTACATGTTCTGTATATGGTGTGTGTGCGTCTATTTATATATATATATATATTATATATATATAGTATATATAATATATATATAAGCTATATATATATATATATATATATATATATATATATAATATATATATATATATATATAGAATATAGATCTATATATAATATATATATATATTATATATATATATATATATATATATATACATATACATCAACATACATACATACACATACATACATACATACATATATATATATATATATATATATATATATATATATATATATATATAATAGCCCAACCCTAAAATTATTTAATTATATTCATTTATTTAATTACTTCATGTTCATAATTTTTCTTCTCTCATTTCATTTATTTCACTTATTCACCCCGGTGGAAAAATTTTATTTAGGCCCTCACTTGGCAATTCGGATTTTAATTGTTTATTTAATCGCTTAACAAAAACTTTGGGAGAATTGATAGTAGGCCCTCACGAGTTTAATCTAAGTAATTTATTTTGCTTTTCATAACCTTATAAAACTTTCGTTTTGAGTTTCGTAAAAAGAAACGTTATCGTTACGAAGTGTTTTATTCCCGAACCCAATTAAATTCGGCCGTATTAAAGCCCAATAAGTTTGCCTATGATTTTACACTAATTACATGGTTAACTTAACCATGGTTAGTTTAAAAGGTGGCAATTACTAGATAAAAACGCAGCCAAGTGGAGATTAGTCAACAAAGCTCAAAGCTATCCCCAAATCATCTTTTCTCTCCTCTCTCTCTCCTCCTCACGGCCAGCAGAACTGGGTAGTTCTTTTGGGTGTTTTTCAGCCACTTTTCTAGCCAGCCGTGGTGATTTTCGACCCTCCCCAACATCCTAGTACCTCAATGTACCATCCTCCATCATCAAAACCCCTAAACCCCATCTCCATCTCAACTTGTTTACACTCAAAGTGAGTAATCTTGAATTTTAATTTTGTTGGTTTTGATTTCTGTCTTAGTTTTGATTCTTGTTTTGATGTTTTTGGGTGTTGATCATGATGTTTTAATAAGAAATAAGAGTTATTTTGATGTTGATCATGATGGTGTTGAAGTTGGATCATGCTAGGTTAGAGTTAAGCTTTGATCATGCAAGATTAATGTTAAAGTGTTGGATTTTGATTGTTCTATCTTTGATTTTGGTCATCTTCTAATCTATTGGTGTTTATGTTGATGTTTTTGGTGATTTCACATGAGTTGGAGAGAGTCCAAGTTGGCCATAAACTAGGATTTTGGCTAATAATGCATGGTTTGGATTAATTTAGCCTTAAGCTTGTGTTATGTGGGTGTTTGATTGAAAAATGATCTCGTTTGGACATGATTATGAAGTGAGTTTGAGTGTGGTGATTTTGTATGCTGTTGGGATGGGCCAAAGCTTGCTTACATGCTTTTAAAGAATGGTTTAAGTTGAGAATTTGTGCGAAAAAGAGAGGGGAAAAGCTAAAACAGTGACGGCTGGAATTTTCAAGAAAACAGGACAGACTTTGTCAATAAACTGGTAATGCACGACTAAGCCAAAAATTATGATTTTTGGTGGGTAGATAGTTCGGTGTGTTTTATTTCAAAGGGCTCTTGAATCGCCTTAATGCAAGGTCTGTGGGAAAAGTTATGATCGTTTTACCGAAACTGTGCAAAACTAACATGCTTTGGTTCTAGCCTCATTTTGGGAATCGTATTGAGGGAATAAGCTTGGTGTTCTAAATGAAAGATTTTTGGAACTTCTTAAGCTTTCTATATTGGGGTTTTGAGTCTAAATTTGACGTCAGATGATTAAGTTATGCATCATTCTTCCTAAGTCTTTGTTATGCTTACTTTGCTTTTTCTAAATTATTAGTTATGAAATAAATATTTTGCTAACCGTATGTTCCTACAATGGTAATTTTGTACATAATTCGGGCCTAATCTATCATTCCTTCCACTTTTGTGCATAATATTATTCCGTGAGCTTACATTTAAAAATTTCAAGTACGTTCATTGCTTGTATCTTTAGAAATCAACACATATTTACCAAAATTATAATGTTTTGGTGCACCCGTCAATAAATCAGTTTAATTAGTAATTTATCACATAATTAGTAACCCCATCAGTTATCAGTTATAGGGCATAGCCCTTTAGTTACCTACGCGGCTTCAGGCCAGGTCCCGATCGGCTTGGCAGGTGTACACCTATTTTCAGATCGTAACAGTTACCAGGGGTTCACTGTCAGATAATAATTGACAATGCACTTTCATATTCATCTTATTTCCTGTGTTTAATGAAAAACGAATTACAATGCAGGCCCAACCAGTTTTTGTTCCATGAATGCTTAACAATATAGGAATGCATGCACTGAGCTTCGGCTCACATTTCGAAATATTTTCATGTTTTGTTTTAGGAAAATGTTCAGCGAATCGCCCTCAGGCAGGCAGAACAGCTGAAGATGATAAGTGAGTCGGGAAATTTTTATGGAATGGGGGTGTATTATCATTGGGATGTTATAACTCTATATTGTGGAATATATTTTGGGGGTAAGACTGTGTATTTTATTAGAATTCTATATTTTGGTGTAATCCTTGACATGTTTGTATGGTTTTGATGTTACAACAATTTCTATATTTATCGAAATGGTTTGATAGGTTGTGATGGTGTGAATGCCTCTGATGGTAAACATTGATTATTACGGCTCAGTTTATCATGTACGAGTAAAGCCTTATCCTTATTTGGATGACGTTAATGCCTAATCATTTAGGTTATCATTCTTATTTGGGGAAAACTAGTGAAAGAAATGCAATCAGTGATTGATGTACATTTGGGGCGTTACAAATTTGGTATCAGAGCAGGTTAAGATTTCCTTTGTGGTGGAATGTGGAGTGTAGAAATAAGAATGTGAAAATGGTGGGTAGTGAGGGCCATTTTATACTGCTGAAATGATATTAGAAGTGTAGTAATGATAGTAGAAATGCAAGTTGCCTACATTTACATGTTCCCTAACTATGGTTATGTATGCTTCTCATATATGTCTTTTCTTTGTTAGATGGACCCTTATGCTGTTAACTTGATGCCGGGTGCATCTATGGCTGCTCACATTGTACTATTGCATGCTAGTATAGAGGTCCATGCATAGGACCCTTTCTCCGAGTTTCACAGTGCTATGGTCTGTGGACATAGATTGTTGTGGTCCTTACCCACAGTTCATCCGTGGGTGGAGTTTAGGCTTCGTTATAATCACTATATGGTAATAGGGAACCCAGGCTAGGATGGGCCTAGGTTTCAGGCCCAAGGGGCAAGGACTACTCTCCCTACAGAGTTGTTATTAAGGGAAGAGTTTGATCAGAGAGGGATCACCATGGAGACGCTATAACATGTCTTTCCACTACATCAGGTGCCTCCCCCACCTACAGCCCCAGCCCCAGCATAGGGGCCACCCTCCCCACCCGCACTAGGTACCCCACTGATGCCTGATAGTCCTAGGGAGGCTCACGTGGTGATAGACCTCCCCGACACCCCAGATGTAGTGGTGATTAGTTCTGGAGACGAGGGCCACCAGGGAGAGGAGGATGATCCTGAGGAGGATCAAGACATTGACGAGGTGGGGGTAGAGCAGCAATGGGAACAGAAGGCTAATGAGTTGATGGTGGAGTTACAGGATAAGCAGGAGCAACAGGTTCAGCCGGAGGTTGGTGATGCCGAGTCAGAGGCATATACTAGCAGCTTCGATTCAGGCGAAAAACCTGATGATCAGTCTGACCAGAATTATGATCCATCTAGGGATTGTTAGGTGGGTCTAGGAGTTAGTGGTAGTAGTTTTCTTTTGAGCCCTGTTTGTTTATAGTATGGTCGGTTGCGATGGATATATTGTGTATAGGATGTGACATTGTATGTAGTCAGTTAGATCCTTTCCGACCGTCAGAACATGGTCCGTATCTCTTTTTGGTTGTATGACAGGCCTAGTGCCCTTGGGCTAGTTAGTATTTAGGGTTGAGTTAGGGGCTAGTTAACACTGACTTCGCCTAGTCAGTTAGATGTAGTATGTTTTGCTGATCATGTGTTTAAAGAGGCAATTATGTATGTAACTAAGCAGTTATGAAGTGATAAGCTTTGGGTTGTTCAATAATCTTTGAGTTATATTAAATATGTTTGTTGGGCATGCTTATCTTATATGTTTGAGTATTCCAGTAATTGAATTGTTTCGTTTCATGTATAACTAGAATGTCCGAATCAGTGCACAATAATGAAGAGGCTCATGTAGTGGAAATCTCAGATCATGGCCAAGGATTAGGTGATCAAGCCTCCCATCATGTGTCACCAAATTTTGGCCAAATGTCACCGATCCCTTCTGAGGTGGCTCACAATATTGGGGACCCGAATTACTGGCCGGCCTTAGTAGCTGAATTGATGAAGCGGATTCCCCAGGTACCTACTAAAGCCCCTCCTAAAGAGGATAAATTAGCGGATAAGGTGGCACGACACAACTCTAAAGTTTATGATGGATCTTATGATCCAGTAGTGCTGGAGGAATGGATAAGAGGAATGAAGAAAATCTTTATAGTGGTAGAGGTGCCAGAAGGAAAGAAAGTAAACATTGGGACGTATTATTTGACCGGTGAAGCTGACATTTGATGGAATACTATTAAGGATATGCTCATAAGGCCTGATTTTACTTGGAATAAATTCCTAAGTGAGTTAAGGGCAAAATTCTATCCAGTTGTGGTCCAAAGGCAAAAGGAGAAAGAGTTTATAGAGCTAAAGATGAGTGGCACCATGATCGTAATGCAATACGCCAGTAAGTTCGCCGAATTATCTAAGTCTATTCGTGAGTTTGTATCATCTAAAAGGTTGAAAATGAGGAGGTTTGAAGAGGGTCTGGCCTTCTATATTCGGAATCAGTTAGCTGAAAAACCAATTTTGACTTACCAAGAACTATATGAGCGAGCGGCTGAAGTGGAACGAGTGAAGACGGAGTTGAGAGCACTGAATCCAATCAACCAAAAGAGGAAGGGGTTTGAGCAAGGGACTCCGAGTGGGAGTGTGAACCAGAACCAGAAGAAACCTACTCCTGTTCTCCCAAGAGCCGTCCTGTAGGCTCGACAGCACCCTGTGCGAAGTACAGCACCCTGTGCGAAGTATGGCACCCCTGAATGCCGAGTAGGAACTAACAAGTGCATGTGGCGTGGAAGCCCTGAACACCTGATTGCTGCATGCCCCCGAAGGATGAAGGCTGTAGACAAAAGGGCAGCAAAACCCTTGGCCCCACCTCGCCAAGGGGCCCCACCACTAAGGCCTGCAGCAGTAGGACGGGCGTATATAATGAGTAAGAAAGAAGCTGACACTTCTGATATGGTAGTCACTGGAACTCTCTTTTTAAATTCAAAGCCATTTTGTGTATTATTTGATTCGGGTGCTACTTATTCATCTATATCCACCCGATCTGCCATGTAATTGAACTTGGAAGATAGGAGGATGGAACCAAATTATAAGATCAAGCTACCTAATGATTGTGTGATTGGATACCTTATTTCCTATAAATTTGTTCCTATCACCATTGGTGGAACCACCTTCCCTGTGGATTTGATTCAATTCGATTTGTCTGATTTTAACATCATTTTGGGAATGAATTGGTTGTACACCTATGGAGCTAAGATTGACTATGAGGATCTTAAGGTTATTTTGAAAGATGAAAAAGGGTGAGAAGTATTTTTCTATGTGTAGAGAGAGGAAAAATCCTATCTCTTGATTTCTGCTATGAAAGCAAATAAGCTGTTATATCAAGGGTATATGGGATATTGGTGTTATGCTATAGACATCCAAGCAAAAGGAGAAAAAGCTGAAAATATTCCTATAATCTGTAAGTTTGAGGATGTTTTTCCTGAAGAGTTACCAGGATTATCGCCACCGAGGGAAATTGATTTTGGAATTGAATTAAGCCCTGATGCCCAACCTATTTCCAAGACCGCATATCGTATGGCCCTAACTGAACTTAAGGAACTGAAGATTTAGTTAGATGAGCTATTGCAGAAGGGCTTTATTAGCCCTAGTGTGTCACTATGGGGTGCCCCAGTGTTGTTCGTAAAGAAAAAGGATGGAATCTTAAGGTTGTGTATTGACTACAGGGAGTTGAACAAGATTACTATCAAAAATAAATATGCTTTGCCACGGATGGATGACTTGTTTGACTAATTGCAAGGAGCAGGAGTCTTCTCTAAGATTGATTTGAGATCAGGGTACCACCAACTTAGGATTAAACCTGAAGACATCCCCAAGACTATGTTTAGAACTAGGTATGGTCACTATGAGTCTACAGTGGTGCCATTTGGCCTCACCAATGCTCCTGCAGCTTTTATGGATCTTATAAACAGAGTTCTCAGACCCTACCTAGATAAGTTTGTAGTGGTGTTCATAGATGATATTCTTATCTATTCCAAGGATAGAGATGAACATGCTGATCATTTGAGGATGGTGTTACAAACACTGAGAGAGCATCAATTATATGGCAAATTAAAGAAGTGTGAGTTTTGGTTGGAAGAAGTGGTATTCTTGGGACATGTGGTTACAAAAGAAGGAATCAAAGTTGACCCTCAAAAAGTGAAGGCAATCGCAGAATGGTCAAGGCCTACCAATATCACTGAGATT
Organism: Carnegiea gigantea; assembly: GCA_029747015.1. Lineage (NCBI taxonomy): Eukaryota > Viridiplantae > Streptophyta > Magnoliopsida > Caryophyllales > Cactaceae > Carnegiea > Carnegiea gigantea. Next base: position 582,350 of record JAKOGI010000460.1, read on the forward strand.
AGAAGCTTTCTAGGTTTAGCAGGTTACTATCGAAGGTTCATCAAGGACTTTTCAAAAATAGCTTTACCCATAACCAATTTGCTGAAAAAAGTGAACAAGTTTGAGTGGACTGAAAAATGTGATAAAGCATTTCAAGAGCTAAGGCAGCGGCTAATTACTGCCCCAATCCTCACGCTGCCAATGGAAGGCAAGGAATATACCATCTATAGTGACGCGTCAAAGAACGGATTGGGTTGTGTTCTGGTGCAGGAAGATAAGGTAGTAGCTTATGCCTCTCGATAGCTTAAGCCTTGCAAGAAAAACTATCCTGCTCATGATTTGGAGTTAGCAGCCGTGGTCTTTGTATTGAAAATTTGGAGACATTACTTATATAGAGTCCCATGCAAGATTTATACTGACCATAAAAGTTTGAAGTATATCTTCATTCAGAAGGAGCTCAACTTGAGGCAACGACGTTGGCTTGAGCTGCTTAAGGATTATGATTTGCAAATTCAATATCATCCAGGAAAAGCAAATGTTGTAGCAGATGCCCTGAGTAGAAAAGTACAATATAGCCCAAATACTATTGTAATTGCTCAGTTAAGTGTCTTGAAAGAACTTGAGGACTGGGTTTGTAGTATATGTGGGTGGGACCCTGCGATTTTAGAATCGCCTATGTGTCCCTCGAAATGAGGAACTAAAGAAATAGATCCTAGAGAAGGCTCATAATACTCGCTACTCGGTGCATCCAGGAGGCACTAAGATGTACAGAGATTTCTTATAACAGTAGCTATCAGTCTACCATCAGAATATTCCCATTCGAGGCTCTATATGGGAGAAAATGTAGAGCCCCACTGTGCTGGAGTGATTTGGATGATGCATTGATTCTAGGTCCTGAAATGATCTAGGAAATCGTGGAAACAATAAGAAGGATTCGCGAACATATTAAGGTTACCCAGAGTCAACAAAAGAGTTATGCGGACAAGAGAAGGAGGCCTTTAGAGTTTCAAGTAGGCAATAAGGTTTTTTTGAAAGTATCACCAACTAAGGGTCTCAAGAGGTTCGAGGTGCGAGGCAAACTGAGTCCATGATATATTGGACCATATGAAATCATCGAAAAGTTGAATTCGGTAGCTTATCGTCTGGATCTGCTGGTAGAGCTAGAACACGTGCATAACGTATTTCACATCTCTCAGCTTAGAAAGTATACCCCAGACCCAAACCACGCCATTGTATCTGAACCTATTGAAATCACTGCGGGTTTAGTATATGAAGAGCAACTGATCCAAATATTAGATCGCAGGATTAAACAGTTGCGTAACAAGCAGATACCTCTAGTTAAAGTGCTATGGTCAAATCATACCTCCCAAGAAGCTACTTGGGAGACCGAAGAGGAAATAAAAGCCAAATATCCACAATTATTTGAGGTAATCTTGCATTTTATAGAAAAGTCATGAGTTTCGAGGGCGAAACTCTTTAAGGGGGGAAGGCTGTAATAGCCCAACGCTAAAATTATTTAATTATGTTCAATTATTTAATTACTTCGTGTTCATAATTTTTCTTCTCTCATTTCATTTATTTCACTTATTCACCCCAGTGGAAAAATTTTATTTGGGCCCTCACTTGGCATTTCGAATTTTAATTGTTTATTTAATCAATTAACAAAAACTTTAAGAAAATTGATAGCAAGCCCTAACGAGTTTAATCTAAGTAATTTATTTTGCTTTCCATAACCTTATAAAACTTTCATTTTGGGTTTCGTAAAAAAAAAAACGTTATCGTTACGAAGTGTTTTATTCCCGAACCTAATTAATTTCGGCCGTATTAAAGCCCAATAAGTTTGCCTATGATTTTACACCAATTACCACGGTTAACTTAACCATGGTTAGTTTAACAGGTGGCAAAAGCTCAAAGCCATCCCCAAATCATCTTCTCTCTCCTCTCTCTCCCCTCCTCATGGCCAGCTGACCTAGGTAGCCCTTTTGGGTGTTTTCCGACCACTTTTCTGGCCAGCCTTGGCGGTTTTCGACCCTCTTTGACATCCTAGTACCTCAAGCTACCATCCTCCATCATCAAAACCCTTAAACCCCATCTCCATCTCAACTTGTTTGCACTCAAAGTGAGTGATCTTGAATTTTTTTTTTTGGTTGGTTTTGATTTCTATCTTAGTTTTGATTCCTGTTTTGATGTTTTTGAGTATTCATCATGTTATTTTGATAAGAAATAAGAGTTATTTCGACGTTAATCATGGTGGTGTTGAAGTTGGATCATGCTAGGTTAGGGTTAAGCTTTGATCATGCAAGCTTAATGTTAAAGTGTTGGATTTTGATTGTTCTATCTTTGATTTTGGTCATCTTCTAATCTATTGGTGTTTATGTTGATGTTTTTGGTGATTTCACATGAGTTGGAGAGAGTCCAAGTTGGCTATAAACTAGGGTTTTGCCTCATAATGCATGGTTTGGATTAATTTAGCCATAAGCTTGTGTTATGTGGGTGTTTGATTGAAAAATGATCTCTTTTGGACATGATTATGAAGTGAGTTTGAGTGTGGTGATTTTGTATGCTGTTAGGATGGACTAAAGCTTGCTTACATGCTTTTGAAGAATGGTTTAAGTTGAGAATTTGTGTGAAAAAGAGATGGTAAAGCTAAAACAGTGAGGGCCGGAAATTTCAAGAAAACAGGGCAGATTTTGTCAATAAACTGGTAATGCACTACTAAGCTAAAAATTATGATTTTTGATGGGTGGATAGTTCAGTGTGTTAGATTTCAAAGGCCTCTTGAATCGCCTTAATCCGAGGTCTGTGGGAAAAGTTATGATCGTTTTACCGAAACTGCGCAAAATTGACATGCTTTGGTTCTAGCCTCATTTTGGGAATCCTATTAAGGGAATCAAGCTTGGTGTTCTAAATAAAAGATTTTTGGGACTTTCTAAGCTTTCTATATTGGGGTTTTGAGTCTTAATCTGAGGTCATATGAATAAGTTACACATCATTCTTCCTAAGCCTCTGTTATGCTTACTTTGCTTTTTCTAAATTATTAGCTATGAAATAAATATTTTGCTAACCGTATGTCCCTACAACGGTAATTTTGCACAGAATCCGGGCCTAATCTATCATTCCTCCCACTTTTGTGCATAATATTATTTCATGAGCTTACATTTAAAAATTTAAGATACGTTCATTGCTTGTATCTTTAGAAATCAACACATATTTATCAAAATTATAATGTTTTGGTAAGCACATCAATGAATTAGTTTAATCAATGATTTATCACATAATTAGTGACCCCATCAGTTATCAGTTATAGGGCATATGCCTTTGATTACCCGTGCAACTTCAGGTCAGGTCCCAATCAGCTTGACAGGTGTACACCTATCTTCAGATCGTAACAGTTACCAAGGGTTCACTATCAGATAATAATTGACAATGCAGTTTCATATTCATCTTATTCCCTGTGTTTAATTAAAAACAAATTGCAATATGGGCCCAACCAGTTTTTGTTTCATGAATGCTTAACAATATAGGAATGCATGTACTGAGCTTCGACTCAGATTTCAAAATATTTTCATGTTTTGTTTTAGGAAAGTGTTCAGTGAATTGCCCTCAGGTAGGCAGAACGATTGAGGATGATAAGTGAGCGGGGAAATCTTCATGGAATGGGGGCGTATTATCATTGAGATGTTATAACTCCGTATTGTGGAATATGTTTTGGGGTTAAGACTGCGCACTTTATCAGAATTCTATATTTTGGCATAATCCTTGACATGTTTGTGTGACTTTGATGTTAGAACAATTTCTATATTTATCGAAATGGCTCGGTAGGTTACGATGGTGTGAATGCCTCTGATGGAAAACATTGATTATTATGACTTAGTTTATCATCTACATGTAAAGCTTTGTCCCCGTTTGGGTGGCGGTAGCACCTAATCATTTGGGTTATCATTCCTATTTGGGGAAAACAAGTGACAGAAATGCAATCAGTGATTGATGTACATTTGGGGCATTACAATATATATGCATGCATATATATATATATTTTCTATATAGTATAATATATATCTATATATATATATATATTAATATATATATATATATATATATATATATATATATATTATATATATAAATATAAGTATTTATATACATATATATATATATATATATATATAATATATTGCATATATATATATATATATATATATATATATATTATATATATATAATATATATATAATACTATATACATATATTATATGCATATATATATATATATATAAACCCACACACATACATACATATATATATATATATATACATACATTACATAACATACATACTACATACATACATAAATATATATATATAATATATATATATATATATATATGTA
>JAKOGI010000461.1:2500-75000 GCA_029747015.1 Carnegiea gigantea
TGAAAGTTGGTATGAAACGAATCCCTGTCATCACCCTGTGATGTACTCACTCTTCTATCACTTGCGTGCGCGTTGCCTTCACCATCTCCATCGGTGCACTGAAGCCCTTCAATTTGCATACCTCCCGGGAGATTGTCCCCCCGGCCCCTGCCCATAAGCAATGCCCTCATATGTTCCAGCTCCTTCTTTGTGACAGCGTGGGCGACTCTCTCTAACGTCAGTGCCTTTGTCGCTGTCCGCAGTGCGTCCCTCATACTTCGGAGGCGCTCCTCAATGCTTATAATACCCTACAACCATAAACGGACCACATATGTCAACCCCACGTGAAGCACGTGTCAATAAAGCAGTACAGTACGTGAAATACACATGTGACCTGCCACAATGACTTCAACACATATTTGCCTTACCCGCCCAAGTCCCTATGACTGGCTTACCCCATAACTACCGGGGACCCCCACTCCCATGGCAAATAGGGTGACACCCCACACCATACTCTTCTACACTCACATGCAACTAACTCAACATTTGTATCCCCACTATTGAACCTCATTATCGGTCCATGCATATATGTTTGTTCCGTACATGTGCATCCTCCACATAGGCATTGAAATCTTCTATTTCACTGAAAGCCTTCGTTGTTGCTTCCCTTCTCTCCAGGTCCCTCCCCTCAAGGTAAGGAACAATCTACACATTTACATACCACCATCACCGCATATACGAAGGGAATCACTGACCCTACCACTGAACAGCAGATCCTGTACCCCACCTGATTGTCCTTGATGGTCAAAATGAGCTGCGCAGCATCATACTTGCGGCCTATGTACAAGTTCACCTAACTTGTAATGCGTGGCATACACTTCTCATCAGCATGTGCATACAGATTTGTATGCTCATAAAACCACACATGTTTTATACAAATGACATCACGAGTTACTCTTGTTAGGTTCACCAATTACATTAATCGATGAGCACTTTTACATAAAAGCACGCCATATCTGAAGTATCATTGCGAACCCATGCATCTGCAAGTTTCTCTTCAATGGGATCTTCTCCTCTGTGTCCTCTATTACTTCTACTAGGAAGCTCCACCTCGCTTGCGACTAGTTGTATGCAGCTATCCCGCGCACATCTTCTGTCATCTGAATCAACTCCCACGTCACACCCCCCGCCGTTCGCGGGAATAGCAACCCACTCATCACTAGTAAGGTGTACAACTTAGTGAATAGGCCCAACCTCTCTGGGTGTTGTTCTGCTTACACAGCTCAATTATAACTGAAACATAGTTCCGGTACATTCGCATGTCAATACGACCTGTCCGTCGCCTCGCCCTCTCTCTGTTGATATGGTCATCCATCACTACCTTCACCATGCCCTCCACCGTACATGGACCTTCCCCTGGTCAAATGTAACATATTTCCCTATGGCAAGGAGGCCAGTTAACAAGGCCACATTATACACTGAGAATGGAATCTCTCTTCGACCTATCCTGAATGCCTTCGACTCGGGAACCCATGATTCCACTAGGGCGCGAACCAGATGTCTGTCCATCATAAAAGGCTTGTACTTCAGAACTGGGCTCCACACTATTCCCTCTATAGCTGACTTCTAGCACTCCTCTAACTCAGACTTTAAGCTACATACTGCTTCCAGTGCATACCGATGCCTCACAATAGCATCACCAATGCCCTCCCCCTCCTTCTCCACCACCATCCCTCCCTCTGCCCCATACTTCCCCTTATTCCCTCTTTCTCTTTCTCACTTCCCCGGCACATTGTCAACCTTTCCTAAAGACCTCCTTGGAATCCGGGATTCAACCTCACTGCACCCTTCCTTGTGGAGCACTCTATTCGATCGCATTTCTGTCACGGGCGCAACACCTCTCTTCTTTAGCCTCCTCACGCAAGGAGTCCCGCTGACACCCTTCTCATGTGCATGCTTCGATCGCAACTCAGTCATATCGACATTCCCACTGCTCCTGCTTACATCTGCCTCCAGTGATAAAGACGGGCTGCTAGCCGAATTATCTATGCCTTTATCCACTTCCTCGAAGGCGCTCCCTTATTCATCGCTTGCTGAACTTGAATCACTGACAGGGGCTGATTCATTTACCACGGACCTCCGACGCTTTCGCAGCTGCATTGGCTACACCTGCGAACACCCCAACACAACAAACACCATCATATACTTAGTTAAACATATACAACAACTTCTAACCTTACCATACTCTACTGCTACCTCCACCATTGTAAATGGCTTCTACTTCTTGGGTTCTTCCTTGGCTTACGAAGTTCTACGCACATGCACACATGGGTATGCTACATCTGATATTGTGGTAGACGCACTTCAGTCATCTATATCCACACATGTAACCGACCCCCATCACATCACCCCGTCTTACATCCCTCTATTATTCCTCCCCCTTTCATTGTATGCATTGTTTATCCATAGAATCAAACAAGGTGCATCACCGTACGCACCCGTTGAAACTATGATATACCCTACCCTCCTGTCTCACTGTTGACAATTACCTTCTACATAATGGTCTATACCGTAATGCATAAAAGGTACACTTACGTATACCTACATTGAACTGATGGTACACACAATGCAGTCACATACATCCATAAAAATAACCAACTTACACTAACATTCTATGCATTCTTGCATCATATTCGTCCACATATGTACCCGTGGGTATACCTTAATTGAAACGGTCAACAAGGCAATGCAGTTACCTACGTGCCCACAACCAACACACCCCATATAACAAAACCCCCCCACCCTTGACGCCAACAACATTGTTCATACCTACATTCTTCCAATTAGTCTACCAACTAATTGCAACAGGTAACCCTAGGTACACCTCTGTTCAAATTATGCTACCTACAAGGCTACAATGGGGTTCCTAAACATCTACAAACCAACTCTACCCCAACAACAATGGCTTCAGTTATGTATAACCACTTAAAATGTTTCTTCTACATTAATTGCATCTGTGTACCAGCTACTCCCACTGTGTTGACTTGGGTATACCCCTATTCAAACTATGGTCAACTCTGCCACCACCACTGCAACGTCCTCAATTCATATGGAATTGAGGACTTACCCAAACTCCTCTACTCCATCCTTCCCCTCCCAATATTTCACATCCCAAATTCCAATCGGGCATCCCCAATTCTACCATCACTCTTCCACACATACATAAATTTCGTTTTCAAATCCTGCATTTACAGAGTTAAAATTACTTACCTCTAACACAGCCTTCTCCCTGTCCTTCCCCGCTTTCTGGGCTGTTTCTGCGCCTGCCTTCGGCCTCTGGCCGGTTCCTATTGCCATCGACATCTACTGCCGACCACAGCCTCTGTCTCCTCCTACCTTCCCACCGACCCTCTCCTTCTTTCACCTCTCTTTGTCGCTGTCAACTTCTCCCGCTACACCTGCCCTAGCATTCACTCCGTCTCTCCCGGGGTTTGAACTGCCTCACAAGTGTCTTTCTCTTCCTCTCGCGTCTCTCGCATTCATCTCCCAGCAACTACCACATTCAACTGCCTCCCCAGCCCTTCACATGTCAACCAGGGCATTTTTGTAATTTGCAACGCTTTAATTTCATTAAGGGTAGCTTCGTCATTTTCATCCCCATCCAATATTCCCCCACACCATATTTCGCCCAAAAAACAACACCAAGTTTTTGGGGAAAAAATGAGTTTGTTGCCCCCTTTGATGTATGTGTCCCTTATAAATTTCCCATTTTCCTATGCTATGTAACTGAAAGACAGTAACAATCTAGCAAGCTTTCCATCGAAATTATCATGACAAGTAATATAATTCCTCCTAAAATCAAGAAAGCCCAAACACGTGCCTCCTTTCTCTCTAAACTTGCGCCTCTTATCTCTGTTACTCTTTCAAACCCAAAAAAAAAAAAAATTTCAAATAAAATTCATCCACTTTAATAGAAGAGCAGAGTTTGAAATAAAATGAAAATTATATAGTTCGAATTAGAACCCTAGATTTGATATGGACGTGAAGAGACATTGTACCTAAGGCTGGGTTTTGAAGTGTGAGACAACGAATGGTGGCTGGGTTGTTGGTATATCTGGTTCTAGGTGGGAAATTGGCCTTCGTTCATATTCAAAGGACGAAAATGCATCAAAAAGAATATAATTGAAATAAAGCACTAGATCTAATTTGGGATGGTAACTAATACTAAGGGCCTGTTCTATTTTGCATTTTAGATAGATAGATGTAAGGGGATGTAAGGAGATGTAAGAAGCTGTAAAGAGCTGCAAGAAGATATAAAGAGCTGTAAGAAGATGTAAGGGGCTGTAAGGAGCTGTAAGGTTGGATGTAAGGAGTTGTTGAATTGTTGAAGAGTTGTATAGTATAATTTGTTTTACAATGAATATTTTGGATGAAAAATAATAATATTAAAATACTATAGCTATTAAAAATAAATAATTAATTAAGTTAATTGCACAATAATAAAATATATTAATCCCCATAAATTTGGTTAATAAAATTTTATCTAAGATTTTTTATATGAATATTAGTTTGATCGAAAGCAAAGTATAACCCAAAAAAAAAATTTTTTTGACAAAATTAAATACAACTCTTCAAATAAATTCCTATTTTAAGTAAATAATTTTAAATATAAATAAATGTATGGTCATATATAATAATATATATTTCATATCAAAACTCAAATATAATTTACATCGTTATATTATGTTTTTATGTTTATGTAAACATTGTGTTCATAAGATATTTATAAATTTTGTATATTGGTAGTATCATTAAAAAAATATACATATTTTTGTAACTAAAATAAATAAATATTATAGAAAATCTATGAGTTGTAAGAAGATGTAAAAAGATGTAAGGAGATGTAAGGAGATGCAAGAAGATGTAAAGAGCTATAAGGAGATGTAAGAAGTTGTAAGGAGATGTAAATTCTTAACTAAATTCTAAAAAAGGCGAAATAGAAGAGAGCCTAAACCTGATTCTTAGAAAGGATCCCTCACCAGGAAATTGCCACACAATTATGGGTTCATCGGGATACTAGTCGGCATGCCGGAGCCCTCGGTAGTCGCACATGCTCAATGAACGAAGATACAGCATGCGTAAGACAGAGACAAGGCAAGAGAGAGAAATATGAGAGATTGAAAGCGTTCAAATTGATGGGGGATACAGTAGACTCTAGACATGTCAATCGAGATGGATGGATTTAATATGAGTTGGGTGTATTTAGGTTTAGATAAAATACAGATTGGATGTATTAGGGTTCGGATAAAATACGGACAGTCATATTTCAATTTTTCGGATTTTAGGTTGACCCAACGGGTTTAAAGCGTGTTTTCAATTAATTACTTTTCTTTTTTAAAATTAAAAATCGGGCATATTTATTGCTTAAAATGGTCAGTATTTAATGAAAAAACATAGTGATTGCAATTTTTTCAAAGAATGTTAAAAATATTCAGACTTTTTACTATGAGATATGAATGTCATGTTTGCATAGAGTTAGGTTTGGGTTGGATGGGTTAGTCCGTATATGGGTTAGTCCGTATATTGAAATATGCTCAATAAAGAGTCGGGGCATTAATGAGTCTACTCGTCTAGAGATATGAATGTCATGTTTGGGCAGAGTTAGGTTTGGGCTGGATGGGTTAGTCCGTATATTAAAATATGCTCAATAAATGATCAGGGCATTAATGAGTCTGCCAGTCCAAAGCACCTTAACGGATTGGATTTGTTCTGCCTGTTAATAACCCATTTAATAATTCGATATCTTTTTTGACTAACCTACCATTATCCAATTAAGTATACTCTATTAAGAGTCCGACTGTAATATGAACATAGCCTCCCTATTTCCCACCACTAGCATTGTAGTTAAAGCAAACTAGCTAAGACCCGTGATTACCCCGGGACTGACTTTTTACATAAGCAACATTTTTGGAGAAGTATATAATACTTCGAAAATATCATTAAATAATTTATCGAGGTATTACATATTAAAATTAAAATGTATTATGTCTCTAGTTAAATGGAGTATCAAAGAAAAAACAAATATATTAAACATAATAACAAAAAGTATAATAAATAAAATTATTCATGAAAGTAATATGAATCAACTCAACTAAAAAACATGCTTGATAAGTAAAGATAAAACCATTAAAGATATAGCGAAAAACCATTTTATTTAACTCAAGGGAATGAGTGCAACAACAGTAAACGTCTAGTCAAAAGTGTAAGATTTCTAACCATTAATTGTTTAGTGCCATGGTATAAGATTTCCAACCATTAATTGTTTACTGCATAAGAAAAAATGAAACCTGATGAATGCTACATGTTTGAACATAAAAATATAGGATAATTGTTTAAGTGTAAATAATAATGAATACATGAATGGATTAATTATGGAAAATAGCATTTAGCTTGTGGGACGGTAATTCTTCTTTAGCTTGTATCAACAACAAAAATGACAACAAGGTGAGTAGATATTAACATGCGAAATGAGACTCACAAGTTTCTTTCATTACCTAGAGACATAACTATTATAGTAATCGCTCAGGAGGGAATTTTCCATTCCAATCAAATGCAGCACAAATGTGATTCTCATGTTTAGCAACACGACAATGGGCTAAGCACTACTTAACAGGTGTTAGAACTCCACACATGAAGTAGCCATCAAAATATGGAGAAAAGAAAATTGCAATCTAAGCGATCCCTCTTGAAAGTTAATTTCAATTACAAGAGAATATTTTTAGTGATAGAACATACTAAAGTTGCCTTCATTCACAAATGTAGGCATATCAAATTTGGGCTTCAATCTTGACTGGCAGTTTGCAAGCTCATAAAAAATAGCTTTATTCTCTGCGTTATCTACACAATGCTATTACTAAGGCTTACAGGCTATAACACTACAACCCCCCGCACTCATGGCCTTCATAGACTTCAATAAACTGCACACGGTGAATCCCTTTACCATTGATCACCTTTAAGCGGATACCTAAAAAAAAAAAAAAGAATCTAAAAAATTCGGCTAAAAAAGACTTGAGCTTTCCGTTCATGGTGGTCAAATAGATGTCAGTGCAGGGGATGAGGAAAATAACTAATGCCATCGAAACATCAAATAAAACCAACATAGCTACAATTATACTAAAAAAAAAAAAAAGACAGCAATTAATTTTTTCTTGTTTGTCATATATATCCTCTTGTTTACATCAAATGTCTCACACAGCAAATGGTAGATGAATTTCTTTCGTCTAGTCCAAAATCTTGGTGGATTATCAACCCTACAGAAAGCAATTAATCTTATAAATGTAAAGATTATAAATGCTACAATCATAATCAAAGCAAAAAAAGTATCTATTTCTTTAAAAGAGCATGGCAAACATAGCACAATCATTGGTTCAGCAATTGATCAATCGAGGAGGAAAAAGGGACAAACCTCAAAATAAGAAAGGAATCAATAGAGCTACCCCTTTCCCCCCCCAAAAAAAACTCTATCAAAAATGGTAATTGATAATTTCCAATTTTTTTTTGCAAACAACCTAAGATAAATACTCTTACTAAAGCATTTTATATATTTTAATTTTCAATCATGATCAAATTCATACAAAATAGGGATCCGTACTAAAAAACTAATGCAATAAAAGCAGCAGAAGGTTGAACGAAAGATCCATATTCTTGTAAAGAACAAATTTGAATAAAAGGAGTTCTGCTAGCAAAAAAGAAAGTATTCAAGATAAAATATAAAAATTGCCACATCCCCCCCCCAAAAATGAATCTCCCTTCATAAATAAGTTACACACCATTATGACCCTCTAGGGTTCTCAAATACATAAAATCTAACAATCCCTCCACTATCTTTTTATCCAACCAAGTCCCTCTCCCTTAACTTCATCATGCCATCCCATCCGTCATTTCTTACACCAAAAAAATGACAACGCCTAACTGTGATACAAAACTGAACACACAAAAAGTAAAATCTAAAAAAATAAAAAATGAAAATGGAAACCTAATCAGCCTGACAGAAGACCAAGTTCACCTACAGTTGAATGATAGTTCCCAATCTTTAATGTCCAGTGTGACCTCTCCTAATTGGGCATCAATAATTCATAGATAATATAGGCTAACTTTTGCACTGCATAAATCCAATTCACCATGAGTAATTCTTAGTATCTTAAACCAAATATACAGCCTCACATAGAAATAAAGAACAAACTTTTAGGCCATAGGGAAAACCCAACTCACGATCCAAAATGGAAATCCAAAATGAAACTCAACATAGCACGTACAGAGAGGAGGAATTTTCTCGAAAAAGTTGAGGATGAAGAAGTTGAATCCACAAAATGAAGAAAATAACAGACCAAAGAGGGGAGATTCTTACATGAAGCTACTGCCCTTAAATTAAAGGTTGTTCACCCGGTTGAAGTGGTTGTTCACTGTAAAAAATATTGTAAAACCAAATTAGAAGGTAATTGTATAAATCACTACCAAAGTTAAAATCCCCAAAGGACCTTAGCAAAGTAAATTCACACTAGAGTTTTGGCAAAAGTCTCACAAAGCATATGGGAATCTTAAAATAGGAGGTTCATAACTGGAAAAACAAAACTTGGATTGCTCTCATATGCTAATGGCTATAGTTACTTAATTAAGCATTTAGGAACGTGCAAATCGACTATATAACGGAAATTTCTGGGGCAAGAGTGCGAAGTCAATGAAGTAAATTAACGGGAGAGCTCATCAACCTAATGAATCATTAATAGCAAATACGTTTGGCACTTAAATAGGGGAGAGAAATCATCCTACATGCCTTCCCTACATAAATCAACACCTCCTACTTATGTCGTTGGCTCGTTGCCATCTACATTCTCAAATGATCATATCTATCGCTTCTCCACACTACGTGACATAATCCTCTCTCTCACATGAACGATTATTATGAGAATTGTCGTAATGAGCTCCGAATTGACAAGAAGAACTTAAACTAAATTCCATTGTTAAAAGATCACAACCATGTGATCTAAGTTATAGTAGGATTTTTATCAAGAAAATGCTCAAATAAAGCTAGTGGCCATAATCCAAAACTAACCTACCCCCTTACCCAAAAAAAAACCCCACCACCACCAAAAGTGAAAAAAAACAAAATAAGACACTTCTTTAAGAAGCATCCACACAATTAATAGAGGATCTAGATTCAAATACAAAAGCTCTTAAAACTCGTCCAACTAACGCATTTGATATAAATTTAATCAAAATCATATTTTTCAAACTAGACACATTATAAATGAAGCTGTAAATTTCAGCATCTTTAATCACAAAGCAATATTTATGTACTACCCAAAATGCTGATTCATCGTCTCTACAATTTTGAAAGGAATCCCTTTGGAAAATCCCATGCCTTCGTCCCACTTCAACAACCACTTATGACCACATCTTCTGCAACCGATCTCATAACATCGTATATTTTGAAGTAATGTTTAAAACACCTAGAAACTAACTTGAAACTCTAAAAATCATATTTTAAGTAGCATCAAAGCAATGATCAGTTTAAGAAATAATTAAACCCAAATGAAAGGCCCAAGCTCAAATTTGGTCAAAATATTATTTATCTATAACAATTGCTAATTGTTCCTAGAACATGTAAGAACTCTTTTTTCTTTAAAAGGTATTACAACCTTATTTACTTGTCATGATCAAGATTACATACATTCAAGTGACACTATAAACCCCCGTTCCACTTGAACTACAATTGTTGTTACATATCCCGTGACTCATAATAAATGCTCGTGAATAAACAAAAGTCACCAGTGACCACCCTTATAGTTTCATGCTACTTTTGTATTTATTACAGGAGGGAGGGGGTAGAGCATATCAATGATCTTTTATGCACATCCAAACCCTTTGGAAATCCGGTGTTCTGTAGCAATAGTAAGCTAACTCTAAAGGTTGGTTTTTATTCACTTGAATTAGTCAATGTTCCATTTCAAGTGCCAGCTTAGATCAGTTCAAAATTTTCGCAACCAAAAGCCTTAGAGGAAAAAGATGTTGATTAAATTAATAAACAATTTTTAAAAATGGAATTAGAACATCTTAGCAGTATCTCAACAAACTAAATTCAGGATCTTGAAACTAAACTTAAACAAAAGAGGAGTTTAGTAATCTAAAAAGAACACATATCATTTAGTTTGCTGAAAAAGGATAGAGTCAATATGAGCTATAAATTCTAATATTCTGTTAACACAAAAGCTCCACACTAGACATCTTCTCTACCCGAATCTCTGTTCACCAGTGATTGGTTCGAATATTACTTGACTGAAAATACTATCAATAGTACTCACAATATAAATTAGACACAAAATAGAGATCAATTCAAAATCAAAACCAAATCAAAAAAAATCCTTACCAATGTCACAATTTTACACTGACTTTGCCCCCTTGTCAAATATTGCCCATTGGTTAAGGAATGCCCCACTAATAATACCCCCCAATTACCCAAAAAAAAATGGTTTTTTAAAAGGTTTAAATCAAGAACTCTATACAGTAAATAAATTAATGAAAAGAGAGGTTGAAGACCAAATAATCAAGTAGACAAATTAAAAAAGACTTGCAAATAGAGCTTGAGCTCTAAATATATATGGAAATCAAGGCCTTAGTATGAGTTTTCAATATCTACTTACTCAGTGGGAATCTCAAAGACATTGTCGGCGGCATGGAGAGGTAGTCAGGTAGTCCTCGCTGGAAATTACAATGAAACAAACCATTTCTTCTTACCCAGTAGGGGCCGCGACGAAGGCGGTGGAGGAATTTAGGGCAATGGAATCAAGGTTAGGGATTAGTTTGTGAGATGGGCTTCCGATTTCCTCATCCTCCATGTCTTCTTCAATGTTCCTCAAAAGAAACATGCACGAATGAGAGAGAGAGAGAGAGAGAGAGAGAGAGAGAGAGAGAGAGAGAGAGAGAGTTTAGAGCAAGTTCAATGGTGTGCTCGCGTGAGGAGAGAGAGAGAGGCGAGTGAGGGAGGAGGCGGCGTGACCTGTTGCAGCGGCTGGCTTGGCTCGGGGACTCGACGAGGAAGCGCAGGGTGTGAGGAGGCTCGGGCAGTTATTTTTTGACTGCATCCCCCCTAAAACGACATCGTTTTGGGGATTGACCACTAAAATTTTTTATGGGCAGAAGCATGCACTAAAAAGCTGAGGTACTGGGCAACAAGCAGGTGTTTTTGGACCATTGAGAGCAAGTCCCCCATGTGAAGAATTTTTGCTTTGATTTTTAATGTGCATCAATTATGTTATACATATTAACATGCTTAGTATCTCGCTCACAACCTCTCTCAATTCCTTTTCCTTTCCTCTCGTGAAAATTGATAATTTTTTGGTGGATTTATATTCTAGTGTTTATATCAAGGAAGAAGTGTAAGTAACAGTAACAATTTATGGTTTTAGTTTCCGTAAATGCTTAATGTTATGTATTCAACTTGATATTTTATATGAGTGATGCAGTTATTTTTGTATTTGTGGAAAAACTTGTTGGTGTTTATATTTTATTCATATATTAAATTTTATAATGATTATATGTTTTTAATATAGTAGCTATGATTTTATTTTTCAAAGGTTTTGGTAGAATAATTTTAGTGATGTTATTAAAAGTGGGCATAAAAGTGGGAATCAGTCTTTGCGATGTTGTGAAAAGAATTATACGTTAATGAATATGTTAATGAAATGAAGAAATTTGCTTGTTTTTTTTTTGTCTCTAGTGAGACATTTTAGCAACAATGAAGTGAAGAAATTAGTAAGAATTTATAAATTCAATTGTGTTAAGTTCTGTATTTATACTATAAAAATTGGTAATTTTAGTTTGTAATGTTGTTGTTGTTTGTACTATAAAAATTGGTAATTTTAGTTTTGCTGTTTGTATTTGTAGAGAAGTTTGAGTTGCTTTTGGAATCAACGAATTAGTGAAGCAAATTGCAAGTTGCTATTTAATTTTTAATGCTTTAGAAAAAATTATTATGTGGTAGTTGATATGTTAAATGTTAAAAACATTATATTTTATTAATGTAGTAGCAACCGCATGAATAATATAATTGAAAGATTAATTTGAGATTTGTAAACGTTTTTTGTATAAGTAGGAGATAAATAAAATTTAATTATATGTTGTGATAATGTGTTATTAACTTAGCAATATGATTAAATGTTTTGGGAAACACTATGAGAATATTGTTATCATATTTTTGGGCATGTTAATGAAGTTAGGATAATTAAATTGGTAATTGTTGAAATGAATATATTTGTAGAATAAGTTTGCAATAATTAGGAGAACATGTTCATAAATATAGTTGGTGTATTAGTTGTTGAAATCAATATTATAGGGTGGTAGAATATTTTTTGGCATGTTCAAGAAATTATACATATTTTAATATTCTCGAAAATGAATATGATAATGAGTATGATAATTAAAATTAATATGTTATAATGAAAATGAATATGAACTTCATAAAATGAATGAAATAGTTTTGAAGTATATATTACTAAAATAAATGTGTATTAGTATGATAATTAAATGTAATATGTAACTTGTGAAAACATGAATGGTTTTCTTTTTTAGTATATCATATGAAGGACTATGAGAATAAAGTTTAAATATTTTATGTCATCTGAAATATGACCTTCAATTACTATAAGTCACTAATATATTAATACGGTTAATTATAAATTTGTAGGTACCAACTTCATCTAAAATGTGGACTCTAACACTTCCTCCTCGTTTATGAGCTTGCTTGAGGGTGACGGTTCACTCCAAGCTGGGGGGAATAGTGCTCCCCCAATTCTCTAACACAATCCCCATGCGTCGTAACAACCATATGCACCACAAAACTACCACCATCATCCGCGTCATTCATATTACCCACCCCACCGTAACTCGAGGATTTCGGGTGGTTCAAGTTAGAATCCTTGACCATATCCTCCAACATATTGCACATCAACACATACTGAACCTTTCAATGTGCACGGGAGTGAATACCCGTACCACCCTCCTTACTATCCACCGCCACCTCCTCATCCAAATTACCTTTCTTCAGGGAGCAACTCCACCCCCTCATCCACGCCGATAGGATCAATAGTCGGGTTGGGGCAGCCTAACAGAAATATGAAGGCAAGTACTGACGAGGGGGACGTGGAGGAAGTAATGGGAGGTACGATAGGTGGTGCGAAGCAGTGGACAATTCACAAAGATCAACAACTTATTCAGGCATGGATAAATGTAGGCACAGATCGTATTGTTGGGGCTGACAAAAGGAAAGCTAGTTTCTAGAGTAGGGTGGCCTCGACATTTAATAAGTACCATCCACAAGGGGCATTAGCACGAACTTCAAAGACATATTACAGCCGATGGCTTCGGTGCGCCCCAATAGTCAACAAATGGATATGTATTGTGCTCGAAGTGGAACGTAGTAATCACAGTAGGCGGAATGATGCGAAGATTGTACAAGAGGGCCACAGATTGTACATTGAGCGTGCATCCAAAAAGTTTGAGTTGGAGCATTGGTATGAGATACTCAAGGACCAGCCAAAGTGGCGGGCGATATGTGACCCACCTACGTCAGGGTCAGGATTGTCAAAAAGGTCCAAACCCGACACCGAAGAGGCCGAAGATGAAGGGGTCGGCGGGGGTGAAAGACCCGAGGGCCGCAAAGCCGCAAAGAGAAGGATGAAACAAAAGACAAGCAACGCTATAGTTGATCTAGTATCATCTGAGCTCAAGGACATAAAGACTGCCAACACTGATATGAATGAAATGTTCAAGGACTTCTTCATCACAGCAAAACAAGAGATGTCTCAGAAAATAGTGATGAGGGAAGCAAAACTAAGGAGAGAAAAGGATAGAATAATGATGATCGACACCTCCACAATGCCTCCTCAACAAGCGTCTTACTACGAGCAAAGGAAAGCGGAAACAATGTAAAGGAGATATGGAAGCGCATCATCACATCAGTAATATGTCTCTCCTTCCCCATAATGTCGTAGATTAGGAGAACTATGTGTCTCATTGCATGTTATAATATGTTACTATATGAATGTTGTTTTGCTTGTGTTGTAGTAGACATGAGTTTGGTTACTCTTATGTATGTCATCGTATGTTATGAAGTTATGCAAAATGGGTGTGCCTATTATAGTTTAATAAAAATGGTTACTCTTATGCACATTAACATGTAATCATTATTATGTTACGCAGGCCATTTGTAATAGAAAATTTAATGTGGACACGCTGCCTATTGAGGAGGAATCATCGTCGTCCTCTTCCTCGTCAGATGATAATGTCATAATCCCTGTCATGGGGGCGTACATCTGATATCAACAGCGGGTGCAACAACAAATGATGTTCCTTGTGCAACTGAGGCAAGCAGCAATAGAGATGACGCCATTGGCATCTACGCCTCGGATACAAAGGAGATGTATTAGGAGAGATAGAGAAGCTTCCCACAACCGCTTATACCAAGACTACTTCGCGGAAGATTCGGTGTACAATGAACATCATTTTCGACGTAGATTCAGAATGCAAAGGCACTTATTTCTCTGTATTGTTGAAGCACTCAGCAATCATTCAGAGTACTTCCAGGTGAGGTTCGATGCGGCCGAAAAGTGTGGGTTGTCGCCATTAACCAAATGCACCACAGCCATGCGAATGCTTGCCGATGGTGTAGCAGTTGATTGTGTTGACGAGTACTTGAAGATCGATGCGCGCATTGTATTGGAATGCCTCAAAAAGTTCACCTCATGCGTCGTTGAGGTATTCGGGGAGCAGCACTTGAGAAAACCAAATCAAGATGATGTTGACCGCTTACTGCAAGTTGCGGAAGCCCGTAACTTTCCCTGTATGTTAGGAAGCATAGACTGCATGCACTCGGAGTGGAAGAATTGTCTAACGGCTTAGAGGGCATCATTTCAAAAGTAAGTTTACAAGGTGCCAACAATCATCTTTGAAGCCGTTGCGTCATACGGTCTTTAGATATGGCATGCATTCTTCGGGTTGCCTGGAAGTCTCAATGACATCAACGTCCTTGATCGCTCACCGGTTTTCCAAGATATGTACGAGGATCGTGCTCTTAAATGTGAGTATGTCGTCAATGAGCATCAGTATAACATGGGATACTATCTTTTCGATGGAATTTATCCGCAATAGACGACATTTGTTAAAACTATCCCACTTCCCCAAGGACCGAAGAAAAAACTTTTCGCTGAACGACAAGAATCAGTAAGGAAGGATATTGAGCGAGCATTCGGTGTGGTACAAGCTCGATTTGCCATTGTACGTGGCCCCGCTCGTTTGATAGATCAAAGAGAAATTGGTATTGTTATGAGAGTATGTGTGATACTCCACAATATGATTGTGGAGGATGAGCGGGACAACTACGAGCTTGCATTTGACTACGACATTGTCGAGGGATCTATCCCGGAGCCGATTGTTAACCATGATCATCATCCGTGCTATGAGACGTACTTTCAACGATCATGCCAAGTTCACAGCTCCGATACACATTTAGCTCTTCAAGCAGACTTGATTGAGGAAGTATGGAAGCGAAGTTCGGGTCCGTGCCAGAGAAGATAGTTTATTGATCTTCATATTGTCATTTCTGTTTAAATTGTTCAACTATTGTAATTTTTTTCCTGTCCCATGTCAACCAATGTAAATTATTTTTATTTTACTATCGGACTCTTGTAATTTGTGATTTCATGCATGTGGGCTTTATGTTTTTCAAAAGTTAGTGTTTTTTTAATAACATTTACGACCCTCTAATTAGTTGTGTATGATAATTGTTACGTACACATTATTTTTTTCCCAATGCAAGTTAAACCCAAATAACCAACCCCAAAAAAAATTTTGATAGCAACATAATTATTACTTGTCGTCATTCATCATCATGTTGAAATTTATTTTAAATTATTCACACACCGTAATTTTTATTTTGTTCAATGTCAATCAACGCATTTTTTAAATTTATTTATTCAACTCTTATAGTTTCTATATTTACGCATCATTCAATTTCTAATTCACACTCTTACACTGTTCTTTTCAAATAATTTATGACCCTCTAATTTTTTTCGTAACCAAATTATCATATCCAACTTATTTCCCCCAAAAATAATTACACTAAATAACCAACCAAATAAAATAAATAAAACTCAAACTATTAAATTTGATTATGTGTGGGGTCCATAGGTATTATTTTATTTGGTGAGGGAAAGTTGTGAGCCAACTATTGTAGAGAGTGAGGATTGTGAGGTAAAAAGTTAGAGAGGGGGTTGATGTGGCAGTGGTAGGGCCTAGCTGGTAAGCCAAAAACTGGCTCACCATTGTTTTTGCTCTTAGGAAAAGTAGGATACTGTGAGGAGAGAGAAAGAGAGAGGCAATTGCTGACATGTTGAGAAGGGGGGAGAGTTACAGAGTGACATGACCACTCATGCTATTAACTGAGGCAGTTTCTGGGGTAGAGAAATAGAGAGAGCCATACTTGACAGATGCGCGTTAGTGGTGTACAGGGAAAAGCAATTAATTGCTTCTCATCGAAACACAATAAAAATGAGCTGTCTGTAATTTTTTTTTCCTTTTTGTGAAGTGCGAGTCAACAAAGATAATCAATGGCTAGGATTTAAAACTCTGAAGAATCAAAGGTTACAAATATACAGTGTATTGAAAAATAAGGGGAATGAATTGTTGACAACATTTTATTTATATATACTGTTAGATTACAATGGAAACCAAGCAAACAAGAATTAGAGAAGTATAAGATATTACGTTTTAATTATAACATCAAAATTTAGACTTTCACAAAATAATTTATCTTAACAAATATTAGACACATTCATTTCCCTAAAAAAATAATGGTATGACTTATGAATCTTTAGTATTTGGCTTATTTTGTTTGATTTTCTTAAGAGTAAATCATTACTTCACATCATTTCATACATAGCCTATTTTTGAAATTGTCTAATTTATAGGTTGCATGGATGTTTTTTTATGATAATTGATTTGGAAAAACAAATGTACTATTGTTCAATTTGGGAATGTATGTGATAGTTATTTACTTTCTTGCTAAACGATTTGATATAATGAAGAATCATCATTGCTAAGAGGATAAATAAAAGATAATTAAAGAACAAGAATATAATGTTCGTATCAAGCGGACGGGTTCGGGTTGGATTTCACCAATTAATTTGCGGGTTTTTCGAGTTTGGTTTATTTTAGATTCGAGTCGAGAAAATTATGTTCACGACCTAAAATTTTCATGCAGGTTTAGGTTGGGTTAGGTTAGTTTTTGCCAGGTCTAGTAGACCCCTTTGATAGGTTTCTAGATTTTTTTTTTTTTTAAGGTCAAAACTCACGTGATGTTGTTAAAAAGGTGTGCCTCCACTCTCAGCCATTAGATCAAGGTCAAATGGTTGAGATTAAAAGCTCACGCAAATTAGGAAGTTCACACCTTTAGAAGGGTTCACACTTGAACCCCTCCCTACACACACACATGTATAATTACTATCGAAAGTATTATAGTCATGAGAATTGGAATTATGGTCTTACATAACTTTAGAATCATAATTTTTTTTTACATCAAAACATTTATTAATAACTTTTATATTACTACTGTTGCCAAATTTTGGGTAATATTGGAAACCAGAATGTTTTACTAGCCCTTTTTTTAATTAGAAAGACAAAAACAACAATAATGGAGATGCTAGAAAAGGAATCAACATGATATTTCAAGACTCCTCTAACAATGAGATTGAAGAAAATAGATAAGTTAAATCATGTAAGAGTGACATATAAACTTGTAGAAGAGAATCCATTCAGTATAAAAATGCTCAAATACCAATGGAAAAAGCGATGGAAAAAGTAAAATCAGTGACACTTTTATTACTCCTTGCTAAAAACCTAGCTATGGAATTAGATAATTTTGTTGCTAGGTAGCAACGGACACCTTGGGAAGGTGGGAATGCATGGTGGGAAAACTTAGACACGAAATAGATGTTTTATTGCTAAGCTTTTTAGATACATGAGCGACTGAAATTATGTCGTATGACTACAATTTTTCTTAAAATTTTAAATGGATAAAGATGGATTTTCCCCCGCTAATTCATGGTTGTATCTATTTTTTTTCTAGAGAAAAACTCTACTTTACTGATTATCCTTTAATAAAATACATTCTCCACATATAACGACGAAGAGTAATTTCAACCAATGCATCATGCGAAGAGTGTTTTCAACAATTTTCAAGCCTCATAAATGTAAAAATACCTTATACAAACCACATAGTTGCAAACAAAAGTATGCAACTCAAGTCACAAGTTTGCATACACATTCTTACAAAGGGTAGTTTTTTGTTGGGATGTCATTCAAAAGGAAGAGAAAGAAATTAGTGCAATTAATTTGGGTAGTAATCTTCACTGATTTTGTATTGATTATTACAATTATTCTGAACATAATTATACTAGTTTTCTTCTACTAAATTAGCATAATTAGTGCTGATTTTTCTCTACCAAATTAGCATAATTAGTGTTGATTTTTCTCCACTAAATCAGGCTTTATTATTCTTGCCATTTTTATTGTCCTCCTGCCACTAAGAATTCATCCTCCTACAATAGTTTCAGACATACAGAAAAACACATTCCTCCTAAACCTTCCCCTAAACTTTTCATTATGGGTAATTGATCAATGATCCTCACTTTTGTTAGTTCCGGTACGCCGTTCAGACAACTATTCATATATTCTTGCGGATCGATTACTCACAAGCACCTGATATGTAGTTGGGGGAGCAAATTTGGTTTTAGGGTAGTGATCTACCATGCCACAGCTTCGACTTTCATTCCCAACTTAGATAAGTTTATTTATTCATCATTCATCATAGCCTCTATGTTCCTAACATTCTAAAACCGAATTCTTTTGTGACCAATGACTAAATCAACAAATGTGCTTGCTGCTCTGTGTCTCCTGAAATGCCTAAACTAAACGGGAATAATGATCATATGTGGGCTGATAAAAGTGAATTGGTACTTAGTCAATCAGATTTTGGTTATGCTTTACAACTAAAGCAGCTCCTAAAGGATCTAAAAGGAGTTATAAGAAGGATAACAAAACGTGTTTTGGTTTACTTTTGTGTTATATGACTGATTCAATGTACCGTATCTGTAGTAAGATGCAAAGTACTAAGAAAATTTGGGAGGCTGTAATGTCTAAGTATGACTCTAATGATATTAGAATCAAGAAATATGCCTGCAGGGCTGTAGTAGGTGGTTGTCCTTTAAAATGACTGATGATAAATCTATTCTTGGACAAGTACATGTGTACCAAAATTTATATGCTGAAATTTTGGCTATGGATATGAACATCTATGATATCTTGTGAGCCAATTGCTTACTAGACATCTTATCTCCTTCATGGTCTAGTTATGTTAGCTCCATGAAGCATAAAGAGAATGACTTAAACCTTAAAAAATTAATTGCTTATATTAAAATTGAAGAGCAAAACCGCATTCAATCTAAGGAAAAGAATTCAGATCGCTCTTTATCTGTTGCTAATTAAGTTGGATCCAAGAATGATTCATGATTTGACAGGACTAAGAGACTAAAAGGGAAGGGGCTAAATTAGTTTCATAGGAAGAGGCTTAAACTATTATATTTAATTCCTACATTTAGCAACTGTGTTTTTAATAAATATGAAGTATGTATAAAGGCTAAACACCTTAAGAAACCCTTTAATAAAAATGCAAATAAGGCCTCTAATTTACTAGAGTTAATTCATAGTGACCTGGATGACTACAAAAACACCATAAGCAGAGGGGGAAAAAGTATTATATCACTTTTGTCAATGACTATTCTAGGTTTACCAAAGTATATCTTTTAAGTAGTAAGGATGAGGTCATAGATGTTTTTCTAATCTAATAAGGTGAAGTAGAAAATCAGTTAGAAGGAAAAATTAAGACAGTTAGGTCTGATAGAGGAGGAGAGTACGACACCACCTCCCTTATGAAATATTGTAAAAAACAAGGAATTATTCGTGAATTGAGTCTCCCTTTCACTTCGCAACAGAATGGTATAGCTGAAAGAAAGAATAGGACCCGTAAAGACATGATGAATGCTACGATTATCAGTTCAGGGATGCCTATAAACATGTGGTGGAAGCTATCTTATATGCATGTTATGTGTTAAATAGAGTTCCTCACAAAAGGTTAGCCAAAACTCCCTTTGTATTTTGGAGAGGTTTTTCTCCTAACTTGAACTATAGAGCGTAGGGGTACTTGCCAAGTTAGGACTTCATATTTTTCAAAGAAGCAAAATTGGTCATAAAATTGTTGAAACTATTTTCATTGGTCATGCTCATAACAATGCTACTTATGGATTTATTATGAAAGATGGTTCTAGTTTTAGTGCTATTAGAGAGTCTAGAGACGCAGAGTTTTATGAGCATTTATTTCTTATGAAAATTTCTGTGAATAAATAGTTACCTGCTACATCTACATCAAATATTAATATTGCTTTATCTAATAATTTGAACCATGAACCTTGAAGAAGTAAAAGGGTTAGAACTAAGACTAGTTTTGGACCTGACTTTGTCACTGCTTTCTTGTTAGAGATATGAGCAAATTGTGAATGTGTACCTCATGGACTAGGATCCAAATACTTATAAGGAATCTATGGAGTTTATAAATTCTAATTTCTAGGAACAAGCTATTAATAGTGAACTAGAGTCTTTTATGGCCAACAGGACTTGGACTTTTATAGACCTTTCTAGGGGTTGTAAAACACTTAATAGTAAATGGGCATTCAAAACAAAACTGAGAACTGATGGAACCATAGATAAATTTAAAGCTGGACTTGTGGTTCATAGGTTTAACCAGAAAAAAGGTATAAACTACTTTGACTCCTTCTCCCCCATAACTAAGGTTGCTACCATTCGTGCATTAAACGTCATTGCATCCATTCATAATCTTATTATGCACCAAATGGATGTCAAAATAGCCTTCGCAAAAGGTGATCTTGTGGACGAGGGCTTTATGGTCCCTAGATAAGAGCATAAGGTATGCAAACTTGTCAAATCTTTATACACACTAAAGCAACCTCCAAAGCAATGGTATAAAAAATTTGACTATACTCTTACTTCTAGTGGCATTCATGTCAATGATTCTAATGTGTGTGTATATTCAAAAGTTAGTAGGCATGGTTATGTAATCATTTGTTTATATATGGATGATATACTTATCTTTGGTATAAACTCGAATGTAGTTAATGCTATTATATCCTTTCTTAGTAAATGTTTTGACATGAAAGACTTGGGAGAGGCAGATGTTATTCTTGTCATTAAAATAACTAGGACTAATAAGGGTATAAGTCTTAATCAATCTCACTATATTGAAAAGATACTCAACAAGTTTGGTCAATTTGATTGTACTCCGGTAAGGACCCCCTATGATCCTATTTTTCACTTGAAAAATAATAAAGGTGATAACATATCAAAAAGTTAGTCCAAGATAATTGGTAGTATGACGTTCTTTAACAATACTCATCCTGATATAGCCTATGATGTCAGTAGGTTGAGCAGATATGCACACAACCCTAATAATGATAATTGGAATACCTTAATTAGACTTTTGATATATTTGAAAGGGACCATTAATTAAGGAATGCATTTTAAAACCTCTCCTGCTGCACTAGAGGGTTACTGAGATATGCTAATAGGATGTTTGACAATGATGAAATTAATTCAACCAGTGGCTATGTGTTCATTCTTTCTGGTGGTGCTATATCTTGGAAATCATTCATCCAAACTTGTATTGCTAAATCAATAATAGAATATGAGTTTATTGTTTTAGAATTGGCAGGTCATGAGGTAGAGTGGCTAAAGGGCCTTCTGGCAAATATTCACTTGTGGGAGACCCAACTACATCCGTATCTATGCATTATGATTTATGAACAACCATGGGAGTAGCTAACAACTAAGCTGACAATGGAAGCAGGAGACATATTCGTTTAAAGCACAAAATCGCAATAAATTTGATAAGGGATAATGTGATATCACTTGAGCACGTAAAATCAGAAAGGAATCTTGCATATCCTTTCACCAAAGGCCTTTGTAGAAGTATAGTGCTAGCATCAACACAATGAATGAGACTCAGGCCTATTGAATGAGGGAATTGTGATGAATACCCATCTTAGACAAGACTCTAAGTTGAACAGGTCAAACAAAATCATGAAACAACTGAAGATTTTGCACTACAACCCATTCCTACGAGTAAGATTTCTGATATAGTCAATTGTGTTAAGGATGAACCTCTAGTGCATAATGAGTCTATAGCCTTAATGATGGTGCATGACAGTATGCACTTGATAGAACTCATCTATTTGAATGTGGGGGTCGATGCCTACCCTTTATGAGAGTTTTTAGTCTAAAGACTCTCTAGAGTATTCACGAGAATCCATGTAGTGATATAAGGGCTTTAATGCATCAATAATATGCAAGGATATTTGATTGTGAGGGAAATGAGTATGGATAGTTTGATCTTTACAAACATCATTTCGATGCAGCATTTTCCCACCCTAATGTAAGTAAACACAAGGTACTAATTCAAGTCCAAAAGACATTGGTATCTATACATTTTTCTTTCTATTACCCAGAACTTCCAGTCTTTTCATTTTCACTTCCTTTAAGGGGGGAATGTTGGAGTTTGATTCAAAAGAAAGAGAAAGAAATTAGTTTAATTAATTTTAGGGGAGTAATCTTCACCATATTTTGATTATTATAATTATTCTCAACATAACTATGGTAATTTTTCTCCACCAAATTAGCATAATTTGCACTAAATTAGCCTTTATTATTCTTGTCATTTTTGTTATACTCCTCTCACTATAAATTCGGCCTCCTGCAATAGTTTTAGACACATAGAAAAAGACATTCCTCATAAACCTTCTCCTAAACTCTTCATTCTGGGTTATTGATTAACGCTCCTCATCGTTGTTCATTCCAATGCACCGTTTAAAGTTATGTGTCCCTGAAGATTGATTGCTCGCATGCCTCGATGTGCCGTTGGGGGAGCAAATTCAGTTTTATGGCAGTGTCTACCACGCTAAAGCTTTGAGTTTCATTCTCAAATTAGATAAGTTTGTTTATTCACTATTGGTTGAAATCTATGCTTTCTTAACATTTTCAAACCACAATAAGAGACCACAGTTCTCAAGCAAATGCACATATAGAATAAGGAGAGGAACATAAGAACTCACGAATCATTTCCAAGGGTAGTATTATTATATTATTCATCCTCGACCTCATCATTTTGTTCAGGATTAATGAGGTGTTGTTAGGATCTAAAACCGGATGTTTGTTGCATTTGGAAAAAGGGTTGCATTTATTGATTCGTGCTCAACATATGTTGGCTCAGTTGCATTTGCTCCCTAAGCATTTCTTCATTAGGCTCTTCGTTCCTTTGGGTTAGCATTTGATGGATTCCTCTAATTTCTTACTTTTTTTCATAAGCATACGATAACATTTTTCCTGTGAAATGAGCTCACCCTTCATATTAGTTTACACACCCCTCAGATCATTCAACTCATCTTGAGAGGGTACGCAACCTTTATATGCTAAAAACCATTTGTGAACAACATATTAGTAAGAATAACCAAACTTAGCCTAAGCTTATGTTATGCTTAACTATAAATACAACTTCAGGTCCTTGCAGTAGTGGATGTCCGGGATGTCCTTGTGGCTTGTGGTGTTGTTGGGTTCGATGTACCCTTTCCTTGGGTGCTTCTGAGCTTCTTCTTAGGCACCATCGAAGGTTTTTCAGTGAGTATAGAGGGAAATCCCCAACAATGATGAAAAGGGTCTATGAAATAGGGAAAAATAGAAGAATAAGGAGGTTTGGTGGTGATGGCATACAGAAAGGGTGAATGTGGGGGGAAAGTATGAAGGTTGAAGTGGGAGTGAATGATAATGGCAAAAGGAGGTAGACGGAGTTGAGGAGTGGTTAGAGAGAGAAGAAGTGGAAAATTATTTGAGAGAAAGGGAAATTTTGGAGAAAAGGAGAGGAATGGGATGAAAATGGAGAGATTTTGTGAGAATTCAGTGAAAAATGGTGGAAAAAGCAAAAGGTTTAGAGGTTTGCTAATGGAGGTTTTAAAAAGAGAGAGAAGGTGGGAAGTACAGGGAGAAAAAGATGTAAGGAAGAATGAAAGGAAAAAAGGGGGAAGACACTGCGGTTAAAAACCCTTGATCGTGGGTCGCAACTACTCACCACGGTCTAGGGTGAGCACCATGGATTGACCATATGTCACGGGTTGATAATTCACTCAAACTTAGACCCGTGCGGCCTAGCAAACTTTGCGTAGGATTCTTGCTTTGCTTGCTAGTAAGCCTTAAGGAAGCTTGACTTAGACTTTAAGAAGCTAAGTAAGCACACACTTACACTTTTAAGGGAACTTAGTGGAGAAAGAGAGAGATTGGGAGAATGCTCTTATGTTACACTTGAATGCTTTCAATGGCTTGGTTACAAATAAGCCCCTTGGGGGGGTGTTTATACACTCCCACCTCCTCAATGGACGGTGGAGATCTAATTGATCCTACGGTTGATATTGTACATCCAGAATATTCTATACAAATATCTAGGGTTCTACACAAGTGTGGAGTTGTGTGGAACCCTCTAGAATCTTGGAGGACCCTCTAGAACATACTCTAAGGAAATCCAAGGCATTCTTGAGTATTCTAGAGCGATCCGTGGCATCCTCCCCCAGCTAATCCAGCGACGTCCTCGTTGCCTTTTTGTCCTCGTACGCGCGAATTTGCTCCTTGAATTGCCACAAGTGTTGGACGGGTTCCCAGCTAGCTTCACTCTCGGGTTGTCCTTTCCACTTGACAAGGAGTTCATGAGTTAGTGGTTGGTTGGAATACCGCACCACCCGATCAGCTAGGACCTCTTCCACTTCCTTGTCATGTTGCACCTTGATGCCCAAAGGTGCCTGGTGTGAGATACTTCGACTTGGATCCGCATTGTCCCCATGATAAGGCTTGAGTAGGCTCACATAAAAGATAGGGTGATACTTGATCTTGGGAGGGAACTCCACCTTGTAAGCTTGTGCCCCCAACTTCTTGAGGATGGGGAAAGGTCCCTCATATTGGCGAATGAGACCTCGATGCCGGCCGCTTAACCTCGCATGATTGCACATCTTAACAAGCACAAGATCTCTGACTTGGAACTCCCTTGAGGGCCTCTTTTTGTCAGCCCACTTGTTCATTTTCTTGGAGGCTTTCTCCAAGTAAGCTCGAGCCACGCCCACTTGGTCATTCCAATCCTTGGCAAACTTGTAGGTAGGTGGACTCGGTCCCTTGTATCCTATGGTAAGAGAACTCGGGATCAACAGTTGTTGCCCCGTAACAATCTCGAATGGACTCTGGCGCGTCGACTCACTCCTTTATAGGTTGTATGAGAATTGGGCCACATCAAGCAACTTAGCCCAATCCTTTTGGTTGGCACTCACATAGTGCCTTAAATAAAGCTCCAAGAGAGCGTTGGCCCTCTCGATTTGTCCATCACTTTGGGGATGGAAGCTAGTAAAGAAGTTGAGCTCAGACCCCATGAGCTTGAGTAACTCGGTCCAAAATCGTCCCATGAATCGTGTGTCCCGATCACTCACAATTGATCGAGGCAAGCCCCAATACTTGACCACATGTTTGAAGAATAAACAGGCGGCTTGTTTGGCAGAGCATTCCTTGGGTGCGGGAATAAAAGTGGCATACTTAGAGTATCGGTCCACCACCACAAGCACCCAATTACATCCATCACTCGTGGGTAACCCCACAATGAAGTCCATGGAGACACTTTCCCACGGTCTTACGGGAATGGGGAGAGGCTCCAGTAGTCCCGTAGGTGCACCTTGCTCCACTTTGTCTTGTTGACACATAAGACAAGTCTTCACATAGGCTTCCACATCATCCTTCAAGTGGGGCCAATAGTAGGAATCTCCCACGAGGGCAAGTGTGCGGTGTATGCCCAGAGGGCCTGCCCACTTGCTATCATCACATTCCTTCATGACTTCCCGCCGAAGGTTGTCATATGAAGGAACGTAGATGCGCTTGCCCTTAGTGCAGATCAAGCCATCTTCCTCCCAAAATCTCCGTGCCTTGCCCCCTTTGACAAGTTGGATGATAGTCTGGGCAAGAGAATCATGTTGGAGTCCCTCCTTAATGCGGTCCCGTACGTTGCCTTGAGGACGACTGATGTTGGCAAGTTCACCCTTGCGACTTAAGGCATCGGCCACTAGGTTGGCACGTCCTGACTTATACTCCATAACATAGTCAAACTCAGCCAGGAAATCTTGCCACCGGGCTTGTTTGGGAGTAAGCTTCTTTTGAGTTTGGAAGTAACTTGTGGCTACATTGTCGGTTTTGATTGTGAACTTACTCCCGAGGAAGTAATGCCTCCATGTGCGGAGACAATGTATAACCGCGGTCATCTCCTTTTCTTGGACTGTGTACCGCCTCTCTGTGTCATTTAGCTTTCGGCTCTCAAAGGTAATAGGATGACCATCTTGCATCAAGACACCGCTAATGGCAAAGTCGGAAGCATCCGTGTGTAGTTCAAAAGGCTTGTTGAGATCGGGGAGAGAGAGAACGGGCTCCTCTGTGATGCCCTTCTTCAAGGCATCAAAGGCATGTTGGCATTCTTGGCTCCACGTCCATCCTCTTCCTTTCTTTAACAAGTCGGTGAGAGGGGCGGCCATCGCGGAATAGCCCTTGATGGACCGTCGGTAATAGTTCACCAAGTCAAGGAAAGATCTTAACTTGGTGACTTTTGTTGGTGGCTCCCATTCAAGGATGGCCTTGACCTTTGTCGGGTCCATGCGTAGCTTGCCTCTACCAATGATGTGACCCAAGAAAGGCACCTCTTCTTGTGCGAAGGAGCACTTTTCTTTCTTTACATAAAGTTGGTTGTCTCTCAAAGTTCAGAACACTTCCCGTAAGTGTCCCACATGCTCCTCCAAGGACTTGCTATAGATGACAATGTCATCAAGATAAACAACGACGAAGCGATTAAGGAAAGGAGCAAGTACCTTGTTCATGAGGGTGCAAAATGTGGCCGGTCCATTTGTAAGGCCAAAGGGCATGACAAGGAACTTGTATGAACTATAACGTGTCACACATGCCGTCTTTGGCTCATCCCCTTCGGCAATACGGACTTGATAGTACCCACTCCTCAAATCGAGCTTTGTAAAGTACCTTGCATCTCCGAGTCGATCAAACAAGTCATCGATGTGAGGGATGAGATACTTGTTCTTGATGGTGACCTTGTTGAGGGCCCGATAGTCGATGCATAGACGAAGAGAGCCATCATGTTTCTTTTAAAATAATACCAGCGCACCATAAGGAGATTTGGAGGGACGAATGTAACCGGCATTAAGTAACTCCTTCAGCTGTCTCGCTCCTCGAGCTCCGAAGGTGCCATTCAGTAAGGAGGAAATGCGGGTGGCTTAGCCCCCACCTCTAACTCAATAGCATGGTCGACTTCCCTTCTTGGAGGAAGCCTCTTGGGTAACTCAGTGGGCATGACGTCCTTGAACTCACCAAGCACCTCTTGGATGACCTTGAGGGCTTGAACTTCCTTGGGTTCCTCCTTCATCTTAAGAGTTGCAAGGAAAGTTGGTTCCTTTTTCTTCAGTCCCTTGGAAAACTAAAGGGCAGAGAGCATGTTGCCTTCATCGATGCCCCTCTTCACGGGGACATTACAAGGTTGCCCCGTCTCCATTATACACAAGGTGTCAGTGTAACATACCAAGTGTGCCTTCACTGCATCAAGGAAATCGATGCCCAAATAGAATTTCTTTTCATCTAGGGGAGCAACGATGATATCAACCTTACCTTTCCACTGGCCGATTTGAATGGGGGTGCCGCGAGCAACTCCATGGATGGGGAGGCTCCTGGCGTTGACTCCCTTCACATATCCCTCTCTTTGATATAGGAGAGGCCAACCTCATCGGCAAGCTCTTTGGCCATATAGACCGTGTCGGCTCCTGTATCCAACAATGCTTGGAGAGGCTTATCGTTGATAAGGGTCTCCACGTACATGCGCCCACGAGGTTGTTTCTCCACTTTTGCATGGATCGCATTGAGTAGCTTGAGGGAAGCAATCTTCTTCTCTTCCTACTCCTCTTCCTTTTCGACAATGGCGGCAAGCTTGCCTTTCTTGGGGCATTCAAAGACCCAATGTGGTCCGTTGCACAGGAAAGATGAGTACTTCCCGGGTGCGTCGGTCTTCTTGCCTTTCCCTTTGTCCGTAAAGGGCTTGTCCCTCTTGGGAGACTTGTCGCGGTCTCCCCCACCTTTGTCGCTCCTACTATTCTTCTTGCGTTGTCCTTTTAACGAGTCTTTCTTATACTCGTTTAGTGACTCGGGAGCGGCAACCGCGGAGGCGAGGTCTTGCACACCACGCCTTTCCAACTCGGTATTGGCCCAACCACTTAGGCCATCCAGGAAGGTGAATAATACGTCTTCCTCTCCCATGTTTGGATCTCCAAGAGAAGCTCCTGGAATTCCCTCACATACTCACGAAGGTGGCCCTCCTTGTGTTGGAGGCGCCTCAACTTGGCTCGGGCTTCCTTCACCGCGTCCTTGGGATAGAATTGCTCTTTGAGCTCCCTCTTGAATCCATCCCAAGTGGTGATAGGAGTGGACACTCGGTTGACATTGTCGCACCTTCGACGCCACTAAACAAGAGCAATGTCTTTAAGAGAGAAGGAAGTCAGGTTTACCTTTTGTACTTCATCGGTGATGTCTACCGCTGCAAAGTAGGCCTCAAACTTCCAAAAGAAGTTGTTATCTCCCTTACATTCAAGTTGTTATCTCCCTTGTATTCCAGGCCTCGTTGTAGGTTGGAGCTTGGAGCGCATTCACCTTTGGGGTGGTGGACACTTGACCCAATCCACCATTGCTTGCGTTGGCCACCGCGACTATGCATACTTTGAGTTAAGTTTCCAAGGCCTCAACCCTTGCCTTGTACGCCTCAATCTCGGACTTGCAAGCCACCACCTCGGCTTTACAAGCTTGGAGTTCTCCATCTCGAAGAGCTCGGACCTCCTCATCGACATTGCTTGCTAAGGATTTCACTGCCTCTTGCATCTCCGCACGGAACTCCTCCAAGTCCCCCGTGGACTCGAGCTCCTCGATGCGCTTCTCTATGTCATCCACGCAACCCGTGAGGTTAGACATGGAGTGGTTAATCTCCGCAAGCTTGTCATATACAAGGATCGACAAGTCCTTGTTCTTATCGTTGCCCTTCTTCCCTCCTTGCTGAGGGTTGCCAGCATCAGTGACACTTGAAGCCATGGATCTCCCAAACCGGGCTCTGATACCAACTGTCACGGGTTGATAATTCACTCAAACTTAGACCCATGCGGCCTAGCAAACTTTGCATAGGATTCTTGCTTTGCTTGCTAGTAAGCCTTAAGGAAGCTTGACTTAGACTTTAAGAAGCTAAGTAAGCACACACTCACACTTTTAAGGGAACTTAGTGGAGAGAGAGAGAGAGATTGGAAGAATGCTCTTATGTTGCACTTGAATGCTTTCAATGGCTTGGTTACAAATGAGCCCCCTTGGGGGGGTATTTATACACTCCCACCTCCTCAATGGACGGTGGAGATCTAATTGATCCTACGGTTGATATTGTACATCCAGAATATTCTATACAAATATCTAGGTATCTACACAAGTGTGGAGTTGTGTGGAACCCTCTGGAACGTTGGAGGACCCTCTAGAACATACTCTAAGGAAATCCAGGGCATTCTAGAGTATTCTAGAGCGATCCGTGACACATAGTAGACGCTGCCAGAATAGTTCTGTTTTTTTTTTCTTTGAATTTTTTTGTTGTTTTTTCTAGGATAGCAACTTCATGGTTTGTGGTAAACACCACGCTTTGACCGTGAAGATGACTGTCAGACCACTGCTAACCTTTAAGCTCTCTTTTATTTTTTTCTTTTCCCTCTCATAAGATGAAAACACATAGGATCTTTACACGTTAAGACAAGAAAACAAGAAAATGTTTGGGTTGCCCACCAAGAAGCTCCTTTAAAGTCGATAGCTGGACCTTCTTTCCTATGCTTGCTTGGGGTTAGTAAGTGTGTGGACAACAACCTTTTTTTCAATAGGGTCCCCCACCAAATAATGTTTAAGTCGTTGCCTATTGGCCTTGAATATGCACCAGTTTACTGAATCCACACCTCTATCACTCCATGCGAAAAGACCTTGGTGACTTTAAATAGTCCCGACCACTGAGATCCCAGCTTACTCGGGAATAACCATAATCTGGAGTTAAACAAGAGAACCATGTCACCTTTCTTAAACCGTTTCTTTATAATGTGCTTGTCATGCTATCACATGGTGCTTTCCTTGTAGATCTTGGAACTCTCATATGCTTCTAACCTCAGTTCATCAAGCCCACTCGATTGTAATATCTGCTTCACATAGATCGTTTTAAAATCAAACTGAGCATCCAAGTAGCCTAATATGCCCTATGCTCTAACTCAACCGGTAAATGATAAGACTTCCTACACACTAACTGATATGGTGTAGTGCCTACAGGAGTCTTATAAGTAGTCCGGTATGCCCAAAGAGTATCATTAATCTTCAAAGACCAGTCTTTATGGGACCTATTAACCATCTTCCCTAAGATACTCTTTAATTAGAAATTGGAGAGCTCAAATTGGTAGCTAGTTTAGGGGTGATAAGGTGTAGCAACCTTGTGAAAAACCCCATACCTCTTCAAGATAGGCTCCAACGGCTTGTTGCAAAAATGTGTCCCATTGTCACTCAAGGGAGCCTTGGGTGTGCCAAATCGAGTGAAATATGCTTCTTAAGAAAGTTGATCACCACCTTGGAGTCACTGGTAGGAGTGGCAATGGCTTCCACCCACTTTAAAATATAGTTGGCTGCCACTAAGATGTAGAAGTCATTATGAGACGGATGGAGCAGACCCATGAAGTCAATTTTGCAAACCTCAAATACCTCCACCTGAAGAATCCAACTCCGAGGCATCTTATACCGCTTGGACATATTCCCCGTTCATCGGCATCAATCACATGTACGCACATATTTCCTTACATCCTTAAATACAGTGGGCCAATAAAAGCCAGCTTGAAGAACTTTGGCAATAATCTTGTCCAGACCAAAGTGTTCCAATTATGTTGAAGCATAGCAATGGTGAAGGAAACTAGGGACCTCATCTTCCTGTAAACACCGTTGATAGATACCATCTCCACGTACCTGGTAGAGTTAAGGTTCATCCCACATATAATACTTAGCATCGTCCAAGAACTTTATCTCAAAACTCCAAATCAAATGCTTGGAAGAGAAGAAGTAATCGAATGAGGCAGACTTAGAGTCGGATTTCTTCGTTACGTGCTTCAATGCTATATGATTGGTGAATACTATGACTTGGAATTGATCAAGTATGACTGGAATTTCTCCAAGGCAAATACAACCGATAAGAACTCTTCTGTAGTAGAATAATTCACAAGAGCCTCATTAAGAGTTTGGCTCGCATAGTAAATAGCATATGGCTTGTTGTCCTTCCTTTGTCCTAAAGCGACTCCCAATACAAAATCACTTGCGTCACACATCGCTTCAAAAGGGAGCCCCCAATCCGAGGCTTACATCACCAGAGCCGAAGTCGGTATTGCTTCTAACATGAGAAAAGCACTCAAATATTCTTCACTAAAACAAAAAGGCACATTCTTGATAAGTAACTGGGTGAGAGGTTTTGCAATTTCGAAAAGTCTTTAATGAACCGCCGATAGAAACCGACGTGTTCCTCACACCCTTTACCGAAGTCGGTGGTGGTAATTTTTCAATGGCCTCCACCTTTGCTTTGTCAACCTCAATGCCTTTATTAGAGACAATATTCCCTAGCACAACCCCCCTTATACCATAAAATGATACTTTTTCTAATTCAAAAACAAATTCATATCCTCACGTCCTTGCAAAACTTTGGACAAATTATGCAAGCAATGATCAAATATGTTTTACACATAGAAAATTCATCCATGAACACCTCCATAATATCCTCAATAAAATTAGAGAATGTTGAAAGGTGATGGGGGCATTGCACAGCCTACATAACATCCTCTTATATGCAAATGTCCCATATGGATAAGTAAATGTCATCTTTTCTTCGTTACTAGAGTGAATAGGGATTTGAAAAAAACCCTTAATACCCATGTACGTAGCAAAAGTCGGAATTCTTAGCTAACCTCTCAAGCATGGTCAATAAAGGGAATGAGAAAATGGTCTTTATAGGTAACTTTATTTAACTTCGTATGGTCAATGCACATACATCAACCCGTGACTGTTTTAGTGGGAATTAGTTCATTATTCTCATTTTTCACAACCGCCATCCCCTTTCTTAGGCACAAAGAATGGTGAATTCTTTTTAAGTCACATATAGTGTATCCTATAGCTTTATGATGCAATCTAAGGACTTAAAGTAATGAATCAATTTGAGATGCACTCAGATATGCATTGACAATCACAGGATATATAGAGTTAGGCTAAGGAATTCATACCTCAAATATGAATGAACAGGTTTCAATTCTACCTCGGAGGCATGCTCCTCATCAGAAGAGGGCGTAACATCACTCACAAGCTCTTCCACTTGTGCAAGGGAAGGTGAAATTGGTGGAGAGGTACTGTCATTCAACATATATTGCTAAAGAGGGTCACTAAAAACATGGTTAGTGACTTCATCCCTCACTAAATTATCAATCATATCAATTCTATAACATTCATTAGAAATAGAATGAAACTTAAAAGCTTTAAACAAATTAAACTCTGCACAATCACCTCCCACATCAAAGGACAACTTACCATTCTTCACATCAATACGACAGTCAGTAGTGGCCAGGAAAGGCTTCTCAGGAATGATGGAGGTGTGTGTGTCCTCTTCCATTTCAAGAATCATAAAGTCAACCAGCGCATATAAAATTCCTACCTTAATGGGACGTCCTCTAAAGCACCCACAGGGTATTTCATAAAACGATCCGCCAATTACTAGGAGGTGGTGGTGGGTCTCATTTCTCTCAAATCGGGCTTCTTGCACATAGCAAGGGGCATTAAGCTCACACTTAAGCCCAAATCACACAAAGCATGATCTGTACAGACATTCCCTATCAAGTAAGGGATGGAGAAACTACCGGGATCTTTAAAGCTTAGCAGGGCACTACATTCTTCAGTCAGGGCTACGGTCACATGCTTTATAGCTTTCTTTTATTAGGCAAAATCTCTTTCAAAAGCTTAGTATAAGAAGGCACTTGAGACAAAGCATTGGTGAATGGAAGATTAATGTCAAGTTTCTTTAAGACCTCTAAAAATTTCTCAATATCGTAAATTAAGATTAGCCTTAGCCATTCTTTGACGCAAAGGCAAAGGCGGAGTATAGGGTATTGAGGAAGTGTGTTCAGGGTCCTTAGTAACCTCATTAGTTTCCTACACAATATGATCATGTTTATCACTAGAGGGACTAAACACCTCTTCAACAACATTCTCATCATTGTGTAAACGCACATCATCACTAACATTTTAGGCCCCTCAAGTGGTTTTCCCCCCTCAAAATCATAGCATTACAATGCTCCCTATAGCTAGGTTTAGGCTTGCTAGGAAGTCTACCTAGGGGTGTAGATGAAGAGCAAGCTTGTTGGCAATTTGGGCTTCCGACATCTTATTATGAATATTAGAAACATCAACCTTAGAGACTAATTGCTTTTATGTACTCATCTTGCTTTTGTTATGCCATAAGCATGCTCTCCATCATTACCTCTAAGTTAGACTTTGAGGGAGGTTATCGAGGAAAGAGTGGTCTTTGAAACCCGGAGCGTGGTGTAGCATTGATTTGGGGCATGTTGGGAGGGTTAGATCAATATGAGAAATTTAGATTATTCCTCCAACCTAGATTGTAGGGGTTAGAATAAGGGTCATTGGTTGGTCTTGGGTCGTATCACTATAAGAAAATCAAGTATTTGTGGCATCCACTTTTGTTACAATATGCTAAAATATTGCTATAATAACCTTTTGTGGCAATTTGAAACTGCGTTACAAAATGTTATTGTGGCAAATTTTAATTTGTCACAAAATATATAGTTTTTGTGGTAAAATTTAATTTGCCACGCTTACCAATTTGTTACAATAGGTATTACTTTGTAACAAGTCAAATATTGCCACAAAAATAGATTTTGCTACAAAGATATGATTTTTTTGGAAATATAATTTGCTACAAAATTGATTTTGGTGCCAAATTCAAATATGTTTTGTGGCACCCTATATTTTGCCGTAAGAAATGTATAAATGTCTACATTACATTTTATACAATTCTATATTATTTTAAATTTGATGGATACATGTTACACTATAATTAATATTTAAAAATTTATAATGACGTAAGATATTGAGCATAAATATGCTACAAAATAATAACAAATAAACAATATCAACAAGATAACTAGAAAGTTAAAATCTATTTCATATAAAATGGAGAACAATCACATAGTATTTTCTTAATAAGAGTACTTAGGGCCTGTTCTTTTTGTGTGTAAATTCCAAAATACCAACATCAACCCACTTCAACCCACTTCAATCTACTTCAATCTGCTTCAACCCACTTCAACCTACTTCAACCCACTTCCACTATTTTAACTAAGTTCAATTTATCACATAAAAAAATTCAACCCGCTTCGATCTACTTCAACCCACTTCAACCTACTTCAACCCACCTCCACCTACTTCAACCCACATCACTCTTTTATCCACCCTAATTTACCCACGAAAAGAATAGGCCCTTAGTTCATAATTTCAGAACATGTAAAATTGAACAATTCAATAAAAAAAGGCATTCAAATTTGAGAAAACTAAATTATTCTAAGTAAGGAAAAAGAAAAAAAAGGAGGCCTTCATGATTAACAACTTATCCACTTCACCCCTCATGCTTGTCCAGCATTATTGCTTGAATTGGATGCCTACATCAGAGACCAAGTATATGAATAAATAAGCATTAGCATTCAACATTCATTCATATGAAAGCTAGTACAATCATGATAACTATGGTATATTTATATTTGCTAAATTGTGAAGATTCAAAATGATTAAACAATATGTTCAAATTTACCCTAAATATACTTGCCCCTAAAACACCCTCCCATTAAAAACCTTCATCTCTAAGATTATATCGTCTTCACTCTAGGCACATTGTTCATCATGATTCAAATACCTACAACCAAAAAAAAAAAAAAAAAAAAAATGGGAGCTTATGTTGTATTGTTAGCCATATTGATATAATGTTGTTGCATGACCTTTTGTTATCCATCGACAATCATTAAATATATATCAAGTAGTGGTACCTAATGGGAACTTTAGTTTTATCTAGCTTGTACGCCCTAAGAGGAGTAAAGTCTCCAGCTTCATCTAATGTATATGTAAAGTACAAAGGCAAGACTTGATGCTCATTCTTAAAAACTTTAGTAAAGAGCCTAACATTTTTGATGACAAAGTTTAGTGAGAAGAATCCAATAATGAACTTAGTTTTTACCAAAGTAGCCTTTGTTTTCTTTATATGATCTTATACCTGTCAAGTAGTTGTGACTACAACCCTTCTAATTCACTTTAAAGCATGTAAATGAAATTCGACTTGGATAAATATATAGCATAAATCATAGACACCACTATCGTGCTCTACATTTAGCAGTTTAATTAATTTAATTGTCTTTTTGATCGTAAAGTTCGTCAAGTCAGGATATGTATAGATTTACTGAGCTTATGTCTCATTATGTTTTCATTTAATTCATAGTTGTAAGCGGACTAATTTCTCAGACACTTGTTTAAGTATAATTATGCTAGTGGCCTTGAATACTTGGTAGCACTTGTTTTGAATGTTGAGAACATATCACACACACGATATGCTATACGTAGCCTGGATAGCATTGTTGCGGCCTAGACAGAATGTATCACATACACAGTTATGGCCTGGATACACAATTACAACCCTGGATAGCACAGGTACAGCCTGGACTGGGGAGGTGCAGCCTAAACTAGGCAGGTGCATCGTGGACGATGCAGGCACACCTATACGGTGTGGGCACACCTGTGCAGCCTGTAGTGGCAGGCGCCTATACAGTGTGCGCATGGATGGTGCTGCATGTTTAGCATTTCATA
This sequence comes from Carnegiea gigantea, assembly GCA_029747015.1. Classification (NCBI taxonomy): domain Eukaryota; kingdom Viridiplantae; phylum Streptophyta; class Magnoliopsida; order Caryophyllales; family Cactaceae; genus Carnegiea; species Carnegiea gigantea. The sequence continues at coordinate 38,723 of JAKOGI010000461.1, forward strand.
ATTCAACCGTAAAAATCCACCAACTAAATGAAATAACACTAGCCTCACAATGTGTGCACCATTTCAATGCAAACCAAACCAAACAAATCCTCAAAAACACTACACATATTTTCTAAGGCACCATTTCAACCCAAACCAAATTAGACAAACACTCCCAATGGGTACAACATTTTAACCAAATCAAACCACACTGGTGCTAATGCAATTCAATATTAAGATACTACCAATTTCATACCAATTAAAGACTCTAAGATACCTTTGGTTTTGTCCATTAGGACTACGTTGCATTAAAGAAGAAGGCAAATGCTGGGATGATCCACTTGATTGCACCTATACAAAAGTGATGAAGTAAATTAGTTATATTTAAATTATAATCATTACTTTCCAAGAAAATAAGAATTTTTATAATGTTGTTAACACTAGCCCGTTGCTAGGCGATAATTTGTTGCATTTTACATGCCTTTTTCACCTAATCTTAGCTCGTATAATAACGTAATCTTTAGAGTTTTTTTGATTTATTAAGTATTCTTTGAGATTTTCACTTGTTTTGTTTATTCTTACAGGTAATAAGTTGAACCAAGCAAATCCCGTGAAAGGAGGCGAAAAAGGATCGAAACAGGCGAAAAGACGGAAAAATGGGAGCCAGCCGACAGAGCCGGCTAGCAATGTGGCACGCCCACCCCGTGCCACATGGCACGGTGGGGCCGTGCCACATAGGCACGGTCGTGCCTCTTCCCATTTTCGTTCCCATCTCGCGTTCTATTTAAGGCTTTCTTCGGGGTTCGCTTAGGGGGTTCCTCCTTCGACTTTTCTAGGTTAGTTTAGTTCAGGTTTGAACGAATAAAAACCCCATTGAGGGGATTAGATTAGGATTGGTAGGGATTAATTTGTGGATTCAAGACTTTGGATTGCGAATTTCTTCCTATCAAGCATAAGTTTTCTCCTATCTTCTCTTTCATTTCATGTATTGTTCTTATATTGGATTTCGTTAATTCAGTTTATGTGTTTGACTCTTGTGTGATTTAGATGCTTAGTTTTTATCATTATTTCATGTTAGATTGCTTGTTAAAGTAGATTCGTTTCATTCTCTTTTCTCTTTAATTCATGTTCGTTAGTTTAGGTTTGAGTTTGGGTTTTTGTGATTTGTTGATGATTAGTTGGTAGATTTTGTGGGCTTGGATTGTGATTAGCCTCTTGTTTCCTTCGGTTCTTCGCGGCCCACCTTGTCTTCTATTTAATCTTCTTTTCTCGACCTTGTTCGGGGGGCTTCTTCTTCCTTTTCCTTAGGGTAGTTTAGTTTAGGTTTTTAGCCAATAAAAACCCCTTTGAAGGGATTAGATTAGGACTTTAGTGATATTGATTTGAGATTCAAGCTTGTGGATTACAAGTTCGTTCATCCAATTCAAGCATAAGTCTTCTTCGCTCTCTCTTATTATTCAATATTGTTCTTGCTTAATCTTATTAGTTTAGATTGTATTAGTTTAAGCGTTTAGTTTTGATTGTTAATTCATATTTTATTTGGTTGTTAGACTTCATTCTCTTTCCTTCAGTTCATGTTTATTATGTTCTTCGTTAGTTTAGAATTAGGTTTAGGTTTAGGTTTTTGTATTTTGTTAATGGAATTTGTGTTGGCTTGGATTGTGATTAGCTTCTTGATGGCTAATTAGTCTTATACTTGGCCTAACCATACCCAGTCTATGCCTAGAACCTAGAAGTTTTCCTCACGCCCGCCAAGTGTTTGATGAAATGCTTGAGAGAGCTTTCATCCATATTTTTGGGCGATTGACTTATGCTGAGAGGTGAGGTCAATTAGCTAGTGTGGGAGAGGGAATAACCGAGTTCGAAACATGAAAATAGTATTCGAATCGAGTTAGATCTAAGGTTGCTAGTTTTGCAGTCTAATTGGGCTAACCCCATGAAAATAGGTGGTTAGGCTAATTAGATTAGCTCATGACCCTTGAGAGACGACTTGGGTGGTCTTTGATGGTGCAACCAATCATCTTTAGTTAGTGATGTAGTTTGGGTAGGTTAGGACTCGTGTTGATTAGTTGGTTCGTCCATTTGTCAAATCACAACTCCAAGTCGCTTTTTCTATGATTATTAGCGCAGTTTAGTTTTCCCTCCTTCGCCTTTGATCTCGCCTAAATTGATATGCTCTAGTGAATTCTGATAGTTGGAAACACAATTCCCTGCAGACGACACCCCAAGTACTCAACGATACACCTTGCACTTGGGGTTTATAAATATTAAAACGTTTTTTGCATGTTTTTGGCACCGTTGTCGAGGAGTTAGCGCTTTTCAATATCGGAGCCCACCTGAGCATTCGAGACTAGGCCTTTAGAAAATCTAAAAAAAAAAATAAAGAAAAAAATTTGAAAAAAAATCAAAATGGCTATTTTCCATTTCCTCAATTTGAGTATGAACCATTTTGGCAATACTTGTCTCGGTTTAATGACTATCGTGCTCACTATGTTTATTTCACATATGAAAAATGGGAAATATGTGATGTTGTGCTTGAGGGAATAACACGTGAGACCCGAGCCACCCTTGAGTCCATATGTTATGGTGGTATGTGCTTTTTAGATGTCGATAATTTGTGGGATTTGTTTGAATCTTTGGCTTAGTCTTAATGGAATCACGAGTGTGCTAGTGATTGTTTTGAGTATCCTTCCCCTACTTTCCATGATTCACATGCATATTCTCCCCTTCAATGCTTTTATTGTCAATCGGTTGACCATGATGCGAATTCTTGTCCCTATTATGACATTTCTGATGATTGGTATGTGAACCTTAATGCTCTAATAGCGACAATGAATGAGCGACTTAATTGTTTTGTTGATACGATGAGGGAGCGTGGCATATTGCATGAGACCGACCCTAGTCCTTCTTGTCCTAGGCTTGAGGTTAGTCTCTATGATAATTATAAGTCTTCTTTGCCCCTAGAGCCCGTTTTTATCGCTCAGACACCTTTGACCGGCCTAGAGGAAGTGATTGACCCTCCCTATGTCGCTCCATCCTTGTCTAGCACACCTAATGACACTACTAATGGTGTTGTGAGTTATCTCTTTTCTCCCCTCCCTTTAGCTCAGTGCACGGGGTTAGAGATGAGTGAGTCTTCTCGAGATGATGCTAGTTTTATTAAGGATGATTTGCTTGTTTAGTCGGACAATAATATCTTATTAGAGCCGTCTTTTAAGGAGCATTATAATGATGATGTGAGGGTTAGTGTCACTCCTAGCATTGGCCTTAATGACCCCATTTACACCGAGTCACCTACCTTAGTCCCAATTTCATCCCCATACCTTACCGCCACCACCCCTCCACTGCTTGCATTTCCAGAGTCCCTAGGTGACATTCGAGGGTCTAATCCCTCCTTAGATCCCTCTTGTGTATACCTAGAGGACGTACCTAGGAAGATCTTGTTGTGTACTTTCGTTGATCATACGTTTGATTTTTCGTTGGCATATGATATGAGTATGAGGACATTACCTACATTTGCTTCTTTCTTATACCTGTTCTCATACTCACATCGCTTCGAGATGCATGCGCAGGCATATGATAAGCTCCTGAGAGCCTTGACGGCATCCGAGTTGACGCCGCGAGTCCTGAGCGATGATGAGGAGTGACTGATGCTCCTCAGGCCTCCACAGCACCATCCTAGGGAGGCGTAGTTGAGGTACAATCAGTACCCGATCTGGTATACTCGTTCTAACTCTTCTCCCTTCTTTTTATTTTCTTTCTTTTTCTTTTTGTTTAGTTGTGGATACTAGGATTGTGCTTTTGTTGGTGATCATCTTGAGTTGACATTTGGGATGTTGTTGAGCTAATGATGGCTATGATCACCATTTTTATGTTTTTGTGAATATTTATGTGTTGTGATTGGTGGTGTTGATGGCTTGGTACGTCCTTATTTTTGGTGGTTAGTTTTGTATATATGTGTCGTCTTATTTTTGATTTTAGTGAGTGTTTTTGGGAGAGTGCACTAGCCTGTGTATATATTGTGCACGTTCGGTGTTGTTGTGTGTGTTTATTTTGTTTTATGTGTCTTGTGTTTGATTTTATTTTCTTTATTTTTGTGTGTTTTTGTGGTTGCTGATGACTCTTAGCTCCCAATGAGGACATTGTGAGATTTAAGCGTGGTAGTGGGGTCGTCATCTCCCCTTTTATTCTTATTTGTGAAAAATTTTCATTTTTGTGTAGATTTTTCATTTTTTTCTCCTTTTTGTATAATTTTTCTTTTCTTTTAGGGTTTAGGGGAGTTTTGTACTATTTTGATCATCCTTGTTCTTCGGTATCTTGACTATTAGCTCGTATATAAGTATAATGTGCATGATAGATATCCACTCCCAGTCTATCGTTTTAGGCCTCAATTCTAAACCCAACAGTCCATTGTAACTTTGTAATCCAATTTTGACTATTATATTATCATTACCTTATATTCTTAGTCTTCCATGATCGGCTCTCCTGCTTGCCTATTGCACAGTTCCCTTTATATGTGCTTACACCTCCTTTTTCCAAAAACAAAAGCAAAAACAAACTGATTCAAGCGCTACTGGGTGAATCCCTTTGAGGCGTGGCAAGCGTTTATAATGAAAGAAAAATAATGGAAAGAAAAAAAATTGGGGAAGAAAAGAGTTTGGAATGAAAAGTACCCTTTTGAGGCATGCGCAACTGGGTGTTACCCTTTGAGGCAATACTGCTACTGGGGAAGCTTGCTTTCCATGCTAGCCATTCAAAAAGGTAGCTTGTGTCAGTTGCGTGGGGTTGAGTTTGATTTTGGTAGGCCAAGTTTTAGGGTGATGATACACCTGCACACCAGGTACCAGGATGGATTCAATGTTCTCATGCGTCGTGGGGTGAAAAGCTGATGTCTGGATGCCATTCTTTGGGATGATGCATCTTGAAATGCATATGATGCTTGTGTACAGACTGATATTTAACCTACTAGGGGGTTTTGGTTGATTCGATTGTGTACAGTTTATCCCAATGTATATATTGTGTTTTGTCATTTTTATTTTTCGATTTTTGTTTTTCTTTTCTTTGTTTTTCCGTTTTGAGATTTTGTGGGTATATCTTCTGCAAACCCTCACGAGACCTTACTCGTCCACTTGGGAAGATCAAGGAGTTTAAAAGGCTTGTTGCATATGCTAAATGCAACCGTGATTCCTACGAAAGTGAGTTGGGTTTCTAGATTAGTTTTTATTTTGTTTTGCTCGAGGATGAGCAAAAGATAGGTGTGGGGGTATTTGTTAGGCGATAATTTGTTGCATTTTACATGCCTTTTTCACCTAATCTTAGCTCGTACAATAACGTAATCTTTAGAGGTTTTCTTGATTTATTAAGTATTCTTTGAAATTTTCACTTGTTTTGTTTATTCTTGCGGGTAATAAGTTGAACCAAGCAAATCCCACGAAAAGGGGCGAAAAAGGATCGAAACAGGCAAAAAGGCAGAAAAACGGGAGCCAGTCGGTAGAGCCGGCCAGCAATGTGGCACGCCCACCCCGTGCCACATGGCACGGTGGGGCCGTGCCACATAGGCACGGTCGTGCCTCTTCCCATTTTCGTTCCCATCTCGCATTCTATTTAAGGCTTTCTTCGGGGTTCGCTTGGGGGGTTCCTCCTTCGACTTTTCTAGGTTAGTTCAGTTTACGTTTGAGCGAATAAAAACCCCATTGAGAGGATTAGATTAGAATTGGTAGGGATCAATTTGTGGATTCAAGACTTTGGATTGCGAATTTCTTCCTATCAAGCATAAGTTTTCTCCTCTCTTCTATTTCATTTCATGTATTGTTCTTATATTGGATTTCGTTAATTCAGTTTATGTGTTTGACTCTTGTATGATTTAGATGCTTAGTTTTTATCATTATTTCATGTTAGATTGCTTGTTAAAGTAGATTCATTTCATTCTCTTTTCTCTTTAATTCATGTTCGTTAGTTTAGGTTTGAGTTTGGGTTTTTGTGATTTGTTGATGATTAGTTGGTAGATTTTGTGGGCTTAGATTGTGATTAGCCTCTTGATGGCTAATTAATCTTGTTTTAGGCCTAACCATACCCAAATCTATGCTTAGAATCTAGAGTTTTCCCTCACGCCTGCCAAGTGTTCGATGAAATGCTTGAGAGAGCTTTCATCCATATTTTTGGGCGATTGATTTATGCTGAGAGGTGAGGTCAATTTGCTAGTGTGGGAGAGGGAATAGCCGGGTTCGGGACATGAAAACAGTATCCGATTCGAGCTAGGTCCGAGGGTTGCTACTTTTGTGGTCTAATTGGGCTAACCCCATGAACATAGATGGTTAGGCGAATTAGACTAGCTCATGACCCTTGAGAGAGGGCTAGGGTGGTCTTTGATGGTGCAACCGACCATCTCTTGTTTGTAGTGTAGTTTGGGTAGGTTAGGACTTGTCTCAATTAGTTGGTTCGTCACTTGACGAAATTATAAACCTAAGTCCATGTTTGTTTATTTGTTTTAGTAGTTTAGTCCTTCTTCCCTTACCCTCTTTCTTACCTAGATTGATACGCTCGAGTAAGCTTTGGCACTTGAAACCCAACTCCCTGTGGAATACGACCCGTACTTGCCGATTGCTAGCTATAACTACACCGTGCACTTGCGGTAATTTTTAACCTAACACCTGTGCATTTGAAGGACCTTGTCTTTTGTCTAGTGCACGAAGGCGAGCTTCATAAGACTTGTGAATTTGAGAAACTCGCCTATTAACTTCAGCATCGATCCTCTCTTGGATGTCAACTTTAGGAGTGACCTTTTGATAAGTGTAAAATGATAACACCCATTGACCCATGCCCCTTTGGTCATATGAAGCTTTACGATATTCTAGGATAGGGCTGAAGGCCTCTGGGGAGTGAGGTTGTCCACCCCATACTCATCTAGTTATTTTTGATGTAATTCTTAAAGATCCTTGTATGCTTTCTCTGCATGCTCATTTGACCAAGTTCCATCTCTCTTCATTCTTTCAATCTTCCATAGTTGTAAATAATATAACTCTTCTCCTCAATATCTAGTTAAGACTCTGCATTCAAGTCATTACACATAGGCATTGGTTTCTGCAACTGAATTCATTTAAGAAAAGTCCTATGTTAAGTTACAAACATAATTAATATTCATTAAACAAACACACTGTAAAAATAGCTAAAGGGTCGCCCTAGAGGAAATCTTTACCTATATCCAAAAGTGCTCAAGTAAACTCAAATTAGAGTGGCTAAGTCTAGCAGAACGATCATTGAAATTAGGTATTACTAGCATCAAATAAAAATAACATGAGTTGCCATCTAATAGAAAGTACTGGTAATTAATTTGGTCCCAACTTTTGGAAACACTGTCTGAAATTGTTGGCTTTTAGTATTTATCTCACTTTAGCACTATGACTACCAACAGAAATAGAACAAGTAAACAATCATAGTTTGCATATGTTAAGATAAGAATAATAAGACATGATCTAAGGATTTCTAAGGCAACAAAAAATAGAGCTTTCAACTTAACCTAAACTTCTTACTGTCCCAATAATTGACTAACCTTTTTAATCATTCAGGGTCAACTTTCTTAGCTGGATTATCTTGCCTATCAGCTATAGTGATATAGTCATTGTGTGCTTTTTGCTTGAAGTCATAGCGCCATTTCCCACACTAAACTTTACAATCACGCTCAATTGCCATTTCTAAGACCCTTAAGGCAATTTAAGCATATCATACATATATGTTACAAAATGTTAATGATGAAAAAAGACGTGGGGGTTAAAGATTGAAAAACTTAGTCTTAAGGTGACAACCTTTAGCTTCATGAAGAATTTTCTTTTCTTATCTTGTGTATATGACCTTTCCTCTCGACATCCAGTGGCATATATTGTTTCATCAAGTAGCTAGCCTTGCTAATGGATTAAGTGCTACAGTAACTAACAACACGCATAAGCTTCGGTGGGATTTCAATGGCCACTTGTCTTTGATTAGCCTCCTTTTCCTTTTCCATTTTTGTTTTCCCACATCTAGCTGAGAGAGTTGGAATAGAAATAACATAAACATAGAGAAAACAAAATTGTGTACAATGTTACAGATAAAATTAATGGCAAACCTCTATGCTCAGAAGAGTGAGTTTGGTTGTCATCCTCACTGTTGTGGTTTGTAATGATGTCCATAATTGTACCAACATTTACATTTCAAACTCTAAGATTTCACTTATAGAATTTATTAAGAAGATTAAGCATACTTGAAACTATTTATCAAGAAGATTGAGCTCTAGTGGGATTTCAATACCCACTTGTCTTGATGAACTATTTTTTATGTACATGTTTCTCCCTCCCCTTCTCCCCTCCTCAACTCCCTCCCCCCTAAAAAAAAAAAGAAAAACAAATAAACAAGATTGAAGAATCTGTAGGTGTGCATGAAACTGAGAGGGATTGCTTCCGTACCTCTGCCTTCGGAGTAAGTCAGATCATTCTCCCCATGTGAATAAGATGATCTTATCCTGAGCCCTTATTTGTCTGGTATAAGCAAATTGCTATCTTGATTACCACATAAGTCATTTAAATCAGGGATGCACTCTTTCACCTACTACATAAAATTAAAGAAGTAAAATAATATTTTATTACATAAATAAATAAACATATCATAGCAAACCTATATTTAACAATTTACCCAAAGAAAGCATCACTTGATTATCATATCCAGAACTTGATCTTGTAGGTCTACTCATTTCACCTAGCTAATATAGAGAATAAAAAATTAACATACATTATCAAAATGGTTAGCTATGATGTGTCTCATTTGACTACATAAGAACCAAAAAGTGTTTCAAAAATAGCAAATGCAAGTGTCTGATTTAGTATATATTGAATCACCTAATCTTATCCTAGTAACCTGTCTTTCTAATGAAGTCTTACGCACACTAATTCTTTGATATCAAAAGGAACATCATCAAATTCTGCCCTCACTCTTTCATCTTTTGTCGGATGATACTCATCATCTTCCTCACAATTTTGATCATCATGCAATTAGATACTTTCCTTGGTTCTTCACATTGGTTGCACCATTCTTCGTATTCCAAGTTCTTGAAGTTTACGATTGTTTTATTGAATATTCAACAAGCATTGCCTGTCATCTTCATTGATTTTGCCCTTGAGGGGAACACCACTAAATGCACTTAAGATTCTTTTAGGCCTTGCCATATTTCATAGATTCTCAAGAATGATATACATGGTTGACCTACAATCATAATAGAACTGCACATGTAAGAAAAAATTAAGAATCAGGGGATAAAAATGCAATAAGACTGTGCTTGACCTTAGTACAGCAGTAGATAACCATCTGACAACCCAATAGATAGGTGAGGGAATGCTTCTAAACTTACCATTGTGTGTATCTAAGATGCAATAAAACTACATTTTTGAACATTAATGAGGCCATACTAATAGTCAAGGAGATATAAAACCTTGCCTAATGTTAATGAAATTACTGTTTACCTTTGCCCCAAAAACTGAAAGAAAATAAGTATCATATTAAGAAAATAGTAAAAATAAGGACCAAGATAGATACACAAATACTTATTTGACATGTCTTTCCTAACAAATGAGCTACTATCAATTAAAGGCTCAACAATAACACTAGTATTAACGCCTGACAAGTTTAATGTGAGTCGTTGTCATAATCATCAACAAATAATAGCATGTCATCTTCATCACTTAACTCAAATTCACTCCTATCATCAACAACTTGCTTTTTGCCCTTCTTCTTATGTTGCTGTAGCTCTTGTGTCAAAATAGTAGCATCCACCACATCTGGTTACTTCAATTCTAACCAAAGAAGTTGTACCATCATTTACTAGTCTAGTATATGCTTCTCCAACTGCATCAGCAGCATCCACAATTCATTTAGCATCTTCATCTTCGTCTTCAGAAGGAATTTCATAGAAATTATGAGGATTCGTTTTCATGACCAATCGCGAATTTTGATGCATTTGGTCCCTCACACAGTATATGATAGGAAGAATTTAAGTTTTAATATTTACAACCTCAACATCAAGTACTACAGTCTTGTCTACTGGGAGTTAGGTTTCAAGTACCGGGAACAGCTCAAGTATATTAAGCTAGGCCAAGTGAAAAAAAAGGAATGAAAGACAAACTAAAATAAGCTAATAAACATACTTAAAGAGGTTTAGAGTCATGATTTGGCCAATTGATGTGTCAAGTACTCAAAACGAGTCCTAACCTACCTAGCCTATACCGACGACAAGAGATGGACGGTTGCACTATTGAAGACCACCCACGCCCTCTCTTAAGGGTTATGGCCTAGTCTAATTTATCTAACAACCTATTTTCATGGGGTTAACCTAATTAGACTATGAGTGTAGCAACCCTTGGATCTAGTTAGGAGTTGGATTATTTTCATGTCAAAATCCCAGGTATCCTCTCCTCCACACTAGCTAATTAACTTTAACTCTTAGCATAATTCAATTGGCGAAAAATATATATGAAAGCTCTCTTAAGCATTTCATCAAACAGTTGGCGGGCATGACAGAAAACTCTAAGTTCAAGGCATAAATTGGGTGTTGTTAGGTTTAATCGAAGACTAGTTAGCCATCAAGAGGCTAATAATAATTCAAACCAACAAAGGCCAGCTACTAAACATCACAAAACACAATTAAACCTAACTACAACTAGGCTAACAAACAAGTAAATAAACATGAACTGAGAGGAGAGAGAATGAAACTAATCGAATCTAACAAGCTAATTAAACATGGATCAACAATAGAAACTAAAAATTTAAACCAAGTAAAAGCAAGCACAAGAGGTAAAATAACAAAATCTAAACAACAACAAAATATGAAATAGAGAGAGAAAGAGACAAGAGAAAACTTACTCGTGAATGGCTTGAATGAAAATCTACAAGATTGAACCCAAACCAAAATACAAACCCTAATCTCCTAGTTTATTACCCCCTAATGGGGTTTTTCATGGTTAAACCTAAACTAAAACCCCTCCAAAAAGTCTCTAAAGAAGGTCCCCTGAATACAATTGAGCTAAGAGAAAAAGGGGCGAGCGGAGTAGAGGGTGGTGACGATTATCATCAAGGCGACTATCGGCCATCGCCACCACGATAGGTTGCCGTGTAGGCGATGGCTAGCCGTCATTAGCCACTGCCCTGCTATAGTGGTGGTGACAGTTGGTGGTGTGGCGGCCACGATAGCCATCGCCACCTCTTTCTTACAATCTTTTGGCTTTTCTTGTTCCGTCTTCGCCCCTTTTTACTGTATTTGCCCGATTGAACCTATTACCCACAAAATTATATTAAACAAGTAAAAATTCTAAAAATTATATTATTATACGAGCTAAAATTAGGTAAAAGAAACATTTAAAATGTGACAATTCAGCACCCAACAAATACCCCCACACCTATCTTTTTCTCGTCTTCGAGTAAAACAAACGAAATACTAACCTAGGAACCTAACTCACTTTCGTAAGAATCACGGTTGCATTCAGTATATGCAACAAGCCTTTTAAACCCCATAGTGTTCCCAAGCGGACGAGTGAGGTCTTGTGAGGGTTTGAAGAACATATGCCCACAAAATCTTTGAAATATTTTTTTCGAATTTTTTCAAAAGCAAAGCAAATATACAAGACAAAGGGGAAAAATATTTACATATCTAGATCGATTCTATCACCCTAAAAACCTGCTACTAAGCCATATATAAGGATGGCAATTGGGCGGGGAATCCCCGCCCTTATCGAGCCCCGCCTCGCATTGGAGAAAAATCCCCATCCCTAATGGGGATGGGGACGGGGATGGGGACAGAAATAAATCTCTGAGTGGGGATGAGGATGGGGACGCGGCGAAAATTACCCCATCCGTATCCCAGCTTCCCTGCTCAAGGAAATATCTTTGTCCCTATCCTCTTTTCTCCATCCCCAGTTGGGGAAAAATCCTCATCCCTTCCTTACATATTAATTTAAAATTAAATATGAGCGTTTTATTTGTGAACAGAATACTAAGGTTATATCGGTACATTAAGTTTAAAAAATCGTAGATTGTATGAACTTATTTTGTGTAATTTGTGCATTGCTAGACTTATGTTGTATGGACTTCTTAAACTTTAATTTATGCCAGATTGTAAACTTTAATGAAATTTGTTAGAATTATGTTATACAGAGCCTACGAGAGCTTACTGTACAATTAATTAGTTTAGGATTTAGGGATGAAAAATTGAGCTTTCATGCAAAACTTGTAATATAGCTATCACAAAGGAGAGGAAAAAATGAAAGGTAAAAATCCCCATTGGGGCCCCGTCGGGATTAGATCTCCCCTAGGGACTGGGATGGGGGCACATTTCTTCCCACAACAGGGAATGGGGAATGGGGATCTTAGCGGGGACGGGGATGGGGATAGGGAATATGCCCCCCATCCCCAACCCACCCCACTGCCATCCCTAGCCATATAGAAGCAAAACATACATTCAAATGACACACAGGCTATAAATGCATCCCACCTCTCATTTTTCATCTCACGCAACACAGTGACATAATTTATACACCTTGGTGCTCTGTAGAAAGTGTATTGACTCGTAATACTAAGCTAAAATCGGGCAAAAAGGTCATTTCCACTTGGCATATGACTCTCTTTAGTAGATCACATTTTTGCTTTTTTTTTCTCTTTTTTTCGTTTTTCCCCTTATGCTCCTTGTCCCAGGTGGGTAATTCTTGACTTATTAGGCCTTAAACTTCTGCAGGAACAACTTAGTATGTATTTGGACTTCTTTCCTAATTAGGGTTTTTATTTAGATGCACAAAGCACTTATTCAAGCCCAAATAGAGGTATCTGAGTTAAGCTTGCTTTTACAACCACATTTTATTTTATTTTTTCTTTTTCTCATTTTGGCCACAAAGACAAAAGTCAGTTAACCAAGTAGAATGTTCCCAAACCCAAATTTCAACAATTAACACCAAAAGTCAATGGTCAAGTGTACAAGGTAGGCACAAAACAACACATGTGAAATGGGATTATTATGAAAAACTAGAAGCTACATTATTGGCAAGTGTTCCATTATGCATATTTGACCTATATGCAAGCTATCAACCAAGCTATTAAAGATCAAAAACCAATCCAAAAGGCACAGAAGTCCCCCAAAGCCTAGAAGAAAAACTATACAAAAATTGAAAGATTTTCACAAAAATATGCTCAAATGACTTCCCCCTCCCCCCACACCTAAATCTCACAGTGTCCTTATTAGGAGCAAAGGAGTCACAACAATCATAAAAATACAAAAAACACAAAACAAAACGGAGCACACAAAAATGCTAAACAAACACACATATACATAAGCTAACACACTCACCCAGAAACACAACCTCACTTCACAACATCCCACATTTCACCTCAACATGGATCACCAGCAATAACACAACCTAATATCCACAGCTAAATAAAAGGAAAAAAAAGAAAGAAAAATAAGGGAGAAGAGTTAGAATGATTATACCAGGTTGGGTACTGATTGTACTCGAACTATTACCTCTCTAAGATGGTGTTGTGGAGATATGAGGAGCATTAGCCACTCCTCCATATCATTGAAGATGCGGGTCACTGGTTCAGATGTGGTCAAAGCTCTCAAGAGCTTATCATATGCTGCGGCATGCCTCTTAGAGTGATGTAAGTAAGAGAACATGAATAAGAAAGAAGCAAAGGTAGCCAGTGTCCTCTTACACTTATCAAATTCCATACAAAAATCAAAAGAATGATGAAAGAAAGCGGTCCATGTAAATTTCCTAGGCATGGCCTCTGGGTATGTACAATAAGGGTCAAAGGTGGGATTATACCCTCTAATGTCACCCAGGGATGCGTAAAATGCATGCAAATGAGAGAGGGTGGTGGGAAGCAAGGAGGATGAAATATGGGCTAAGTTAAGTGACTCGATGCAAATGGGATTAATATGTTCAATGATATGAGTGGCACCAACCACCATACCATCACCACATAACTCCTGAAAAGGAGCCTCCTCATGAAATGACTAAATCAAGGTAGGTTCTTCCAACCAATCAAGAAAATCATCCTTATCAAAACTAGCATCACCCTTAGAAGACTCACCCATCTCTAACCCCATGCACTGAGTTAAAAGGAGGGGAGAAGCACGTAAGGTTAAGTCACTAGGTGTGCTAGGCAAGGATGCAGTGACAAATGGTAAAGAGATCAAGGGATGGTCAATTACTTCCTCTAGGCTGGTCAAATGTGTATCAATAGCAGAATCGACCTTTAGGGAAAAAGAAGATTGATAATCATCATAGAGACTAACCTCAACTGTAAGGGAAACTAGACTAGGGTTAGTCTCATACAATAAGCTACACTTCCTCATCTCACTAACAAAGTGCTTATGTGGCTCATTCAATGTCTCTATCATGGCTTTAATTCTAGCATAACATTCATCAGAAATATCATAATAAGGGTAAGAATTTGCATCATGGTCAAAAGATTAGCAATAAGAGCACACACATGAGGGTAAGAAGAAAGGTGATGATAAGAATCCTATGGAGATTAAGCATGCAAATAATAGGGAAGTGGGGAAGGGCACACAAGAGACTCACTAGCAGACTCATGTTGCCATTGATACCCAACTAAAGACTAAAACAAGTCACATATATCATCATTTAAAGAGCACAAACCATCATAACACATGGATTTGAGGGTGGCTCGAGTTTCATATGTTATCTCTCAAGCACAACATTGCATATGTCCTATTTTTCACAAGTGACATGAATATATTGAGCATCTAGGCAAGTGTTGCCAAAAAAGTTCATGCTCAAATTGAGTTAAATGGAAAATAGCCATTTTGAATTTCTTTTTCAAAATTTCCAATTTTTCAATTTTGTTTTTGGATTTTTTTTGAAGGACTAGCCACGAATGCTCAAGTAAACCATAATATTGAAAAGCGCCAACTCTACGGCAACGGTGCCAAAAACTTAATAGGAAGAATTTAAGTTTTAATATTTATAATCACAAGTGCAAGGTTTATTGTCAAGTACTCGGGGTATCGTCGACTGGGAGTTGGGTTTCAAGTACTGAGATTAGCACAAGTATTTCAAGCTGGGCTAAGCAAAAAAAGGAATGAAAGGCAAGCTAAACAAAACTAACAAACATACAAAAAAAATGGTTGGAGTTATGATTTGGCCAATTGACGTACCAAGTAATCAAGAGGAGTCCTAATCTATCTAGCTTATGCCAATAACTAGAGATGGTCAGTTGTGCCATTGAAGATGACACAAGCCCTCTCTCAAGGGTCATGGGCTAGTGTAATTCATCTAACCACCTATTTTCATGGATTAACCTAATTAGGCCAAAAGATTAGCAATCCTCGAACCTAGCTATGATCGGGTTTATTTCCATGTCCAAATCCCAACTATTTTCTCCCCTATATTAGCTAATTGACCTTACCTCTCAGCATAAGTCAATCGTCCAAAAATATGGATGAAAGCTCTCTCAAGCATTTCATCAAACACTTAGCGGGCTTGATAGAAAACCCTAAGTCAAGGCATAAATTAGGTGTGGTTAGGTCTAATCCAAGATTAATTAGCCATCAAGAGGCTCATCACAATCCAAACCAACAAAAACTGACTACTAGTCATCACAAAATTATGGACACATGTACACTCAACTCAAATTCAAAAAGAATGCGAAGTTAGCTAAGAATGCAAACTTAATTCCAGCTGAGATTTAAGTGGATCCGAAAGCAATGTAAAGGATAGACTGAATCTAACCCTATTCCTAGATACAAATATCACCACCAAGAACAATTTTAGGGCCCTCAGCCTTGATTAGGATCCAGAAACACCACCTAAACAAGAGTTAAGACTCACTTGATCACCACCTAAATCGGCCTAAGCTAGGATAAGCAAGTAAGGATTTCGGTTTGTTCAAGGAGCAATGCTCAACTTTTTTTCATTCAATACACAAAGATAATTTTAAAAATTAAACCCCTTGCGAACTTGCTACCTAGGAAGCATTAGAGCTTTCTTCATGCTTACGAAACCTCTAACTAAGCCTAAAACTAGCTTAAATAAAGAAGTACAAAGCATGCTAACTAAGGTAATTACATTCAATGAGTCTAGCAAAGCAAAAGGTTAATTACTAAACCTATCCCTAAGCATCTCAATTAGCTTAAAAGGGCTGCTTGCACATGGTGGAGAGAGAAAAAGGCTCCTAGGAACAATCCACTTTACGGCTATCCAATCCATTTGCTTTGCCTTTCTTTCCTTGCTTTCCAATGGTTGCCCATTTGCTAGGCCCAAAACTACACATGAATATGTTTTTAACCAGCATTAATAACCAATAAGGCAAAAAAGAAGCTTGGCATGTCCAGAAAGGAGGGGGAAACTACCTTGCTGACGAATCGGGTTTGAGAGCCAATTTTGCTTTGTTTTTGTGTAGCTCTTTTGCTTGGCTTTTGCTGATTTGCTCTTGGTTCCTTGCTTGGGGGGAAACCTTAGGATGTTAATAAAGGGCTCCAATTAGAAAATTAAGGCTAAAGTATGTTTAAAGTGCTTAAAACATCACATAAATAGAATCGGACAGATTAGGGCCTAATCCAGCACGGTGTATAAAAATGCCTTGAATCTTTAATTTGCGCTTACTTTAACCTTGAACTTTTTGCATGCTTGATAGCTGACTTCCGTGGGAACCAAAGTATATAAAAATAATGGACTTAAACCTCAAGGAGGCCTAAGTAATTTGATACACAAAATTAGGTTGTTTTACTAAATTGAACCCGGGACCCTCTATTTTGAACTCTAACAGAATGTGGGTCTTTTCTTGAACTTTGTCTAATGATTGTGTATTTCGTTGACTATTTGGAAGGCCTAAATCATGTTGCATTGAGGGATCTCCATCAACCTCCCCTTGGTGAGGAGAATTTACCATCAAATTTGGTAGATAATCATTTGCCAAGTATGGACTCAATCCGCCAGGCTGAAATATAACCAACCACCAAATAAGCCTTTTCTAGTCTTAAAAGCTGTTTTCCTTAAACCAATGTTGGAAAACACCTTTAAACATTTAAGGATTGAGAAGGCTAACAGATGACTTAGGGGGAGGAACCTTTGTACTCAGCTTAAACAGGAAGAATCCATCCCTTAAAAGCTCTAAATTCATTATAAGAGGTTTTAAGTAATGGTTCATGACAAGTAAGAAAAATGTTCAAATGTTTATGGCTCTGTTGTGGTTTGCCTTTGTGGAGTTAGAAAGGGAATAAAGGTACTAAGGTGATAGCCTTACCTCCCTTAGAGAGAAAGAGTATGTGTTTAGAAAATCATCTTGCATGTAATAGCCCAACCCTAAATCATGTTCATTTATTTAATTATTTCATGTTAAGGATTTTCTTATATTTATTTATCGTGTTTAATGTCCAGGTGAAAAAAAAAAATCATTTGGGCCATCACTTTGCAATTCGGGTTTTATTTATTTATTTATTAAAGAAAATTTTGGGAAAATTGACAGTACGCCCTAATAATTATAATCCAAGTGATTTAATTTATTTTTCCACATCGCCATAAAAATTTAATTTCAAGTGCCATAAAAATATTATCATTACGAATAGTTTTATTCCCGAACCCAACTTATTTCGGCTCAACTTGAAGCCCAACAAGTTTGCATTCCTAACCTAGCTAATAAACATGATTTAAGCACAACCGTGGTTAGGTAAAAGCCTCTTTTTGAGGAATAAAAATCAGCCAAGTAAAATAATTCATTCTAAGCCAAGTAAAATTTACACACACACTTCCCTATTTTCTCTTTCCTTCCTTACCACATGGCCAGCAGCTCTAGCCACTGTTTGTGGTGGTTTTCGACTAGTTTTCGGCCAACTTCCGGCCACCGCCAGCCTCCCCCAACACCCTAACACCTCTAGCCACCATCCTCCATCCTCAAACCATCAAATATCACCTCCATCTCTACTTCTTTCAAGATCAAAGTGAGTAACCCTAAACTTGTTTCTTTGGATTTTTGGTTTTGATTCTTGTTTTACTATTTATGGTTGTTGATCATGATGTTTTGATAAAAAATAAGAGTTATTTTGGTGTTAATCATGTTGGAGTTGAGGTTGGATGATGTTAGGGTTAGGGTTAAACCTTAATCATGCAAGTAGGGGTGTTCATTGGTCCAAACCCGGACCGGATTGGGTTGGACCGAGGACCGAAGAAAAGAAAAGTTATGGACCGTGGACCGGATCGAATAAGTCAAGGATCGGACCGGGACCGAACCCAAAAAAAGGGGATCGGATCGGACCAGAACGAGTTGTCAATCTAGCAAATTTTTACGATATGAACATCTTATATTTATTTTAATATGAAAAATTTCAACATTTTTTCACCATGAAAACAAATCAGTATTCTTGAACGTTTGAGAAATTATAAGTTGCTAAAGAAAATTAAAATAGAATAAGTTAAAAGTCAGTTTTCAAAATTTTTTTATTCGGTCCTCGGTCCGGACCGGTGGACCGGACCGGACCGGACCGAAGACCAAATAAAAAAAAAATTTGTGGATCGTGGATCGGACCGAATTCATTCGGTCCAGTTCGGTCTAGTCTGGTCTGGTCTAGGCCGGTCTTTGGTCCGGTCCGGGTTTGGACCGAATAATGAACACCCCTACGTGCAAGCTTAATGTTGAAGTGTTGGATTTTGATTATTTTATCTTTGATTTGATTATTTTTGAACCTACTGGTGTTTATGCTAATATTTTTGGTGATTTGAAATGAGTTGGAGAGAGCCTAAGTTGGCCATAAACTAAGGTTTTGGCAAGCAATGTATGGTTTGGATTAAATTAGCATTAAGCTTGGTTTGTGCGTATTTGATAGAATAATGATCTTTATTGGATATAATTATAAAGTGAAATTGAGTGTGGTGGTTTGTATGATGTTGAGATGGATCAAAGCTTGTTTACATGCTTTTATGGAATGATTTAAGTAGAGGATTTCTGTGAAAAGAGGGGGAAAAGCTAAAACAGTGGGGGCTGAAAATTTCAGGAAAATAGGACAGATTTCGGGATTAAACTGGTTAATGATAAGCGCATTAGAAAATTATATTTTTAGTGGGTAGATAGTTCAGTGTGTTATCTTTCAAATGCTTTTTGAATCACCTTTCTCTGAGGTCTACAGATAAAGTTATGATCATTTTACCAAAACTGTGCAGAATTGACCAAAACTAACATGCTTGTGTTCTAGCCTCATTTTGGGAATTCTATTTTGGGAATCAAGCTTGGTGTTCTAAATGAAAGTTTTTTGGGACTTCTAAGCTTTCCGTATTGGGGGTTTGAGTCTCAATCAGAGGTCAGATGACTAGGTTATGAGTCATTCTTTCTAAACCCCTATTATGCTCCTACTTTTCTTTTACTAAATTATTAACTATGATAATAAAAATAATTGCTAATTATGTGTTTCTAAAATGGAATTTTGAGTAGAATTAGGGCCTAATTTATCATTCCTTCTACCTTTATGCATAATATTATTCAGTGCACTTACATTTAAAAATTTCAGGTACGTTCATTGCCTGTATTTTTAGAAATCAACATATATTATTCAAAACTTATAATGTTTTAGTAAGTAGATCAATAGATCAGTTTAAGTGGAAATTTACCACATAATTAGTGACCTCATCAGTTATCAGTTATAGGGCATTGCCCTTCAGTTCCCCACACGGTTTCAGACCAGGTCCCCCGATCGGCTTGGCAGGTGTATTCTTATCTTCAGATCGTAATAGTTACTAGGGGTTCACTATTAGATAATAATTAATAATACAGTTTCATATTTACCTCATTCCTTATTTTTAATAAAAATTAATTGCAATAAAGGCCCAACCAGTCTTTCCATGAACGTTTAACAATGCAGGAATGCATGTATTGAGCTTTGACTCACAGTTCGAAATGTTTTGTTTTAGAAAAGTGTTCAGTGAATTGCCCTCAGACGGGCAGGACAGCTGAGGATGATAAGTGAGCTGGAAAGTCTATATGAAATTATAGTGTATTAGTGTTGAGATGTTTATAACACTGTATTGTGATATATTTTGGTATTGAAACTGTATACTTTATCAGAATTCTATATTTTGGTGTAATCCTTGAGATGGTTGATTGCTTTTAATGCTAAAATAGTTTTTACATTTTTCTAAATGGTCTGATGGGCTGTGATGGTATGAATGTCCTTTGATGGTAAACATTGATTATCATTGCAAAATTTATCATGTACAAGTAAAGCCTTATCCTTTTTGGACAGTGATAATGCCCTGATCATTTGGGATATTACTTCTAATTGGCGAAACTAACGAATAGAACGCAAACAGTGAACTATGTACATTTAGGGTCGTTACAGATTTGGTATCAGAGCCAGGTTGAGATTTTTTTTATGGAATATGGAGTTTAGAAATAAGAGGGTGAGAATGGTTGGTAGTGAGGGCCATCGTATACTGCTAGAGTAATATTAGAAGTGTAGTAACGATATTAAAAATGTAGGTTGCTTACATTTGTATGTTCCTTAATTATGGTTATGTATGCCTCTCATATATGTGTTTTCTTTGTTAGATGGACCCTTATAGCGTTAACATGATGCCGGGTGCATTTATAGCTGCTCATATTGTGCTACTGCATGCTAGTATAGAGACTCATGCATAGGACCCTTTCTCTAAGTTTCATAGTATTACAGTCTGTGCACATAGACTGGTTTGGTCCTTACCCACAGTTGATCCATAGGTGGAGTTCAGGCTCCGTTATCATCATTTTATGATAATAGGGAACCCAAGCTAGGACATGCCTAGGTTTCAGGCCTAGGGGGCTTGGACGACTATCACTATAGAGTTGTTGTTGAGGGAGGAGTTTGAGCAATGGGGGATTACTATAGAGACTCTTCAGCATGTCTTTCCGTAACATCAGGCACACCCCCTCTTGTAGCCCCAGCACCAGCATAGGGACCACCCTCCTCGCCTGCACCAGGTACCCCACTGATGCTTGACAGTCCTTGGGAGGCTCATGTGGTGATAGAACTCTCTGATACACCAGAGATAGTGGTGGTCAGTTCTGAGGACAAGGGCCATCCGGAGCAGGAGGATGATCCTGAGGAGGATCACGACATTGATGACGCAGTGGTGGAGCAATAGTGGGATCAGGAGATTAACAAGATGATAGTGGAGCAACAGGTTGAGCAGGAGGTTGGTGATACCGAGTCAGAGGCATCGACTAGTAGTTTCGATTCAGGCGAAGAGCTTGATGATGAGTCTGACCCGGATTACGATCCATCTAGAGATCCTTAGGTGGTTCTAGGGGTGGTGTTAGTAGACTTCTTTTGTTGAGCCCTGTTTGTGTATAGCATGGTCGGTTTGGATGGATGTATTTTGTTTAGGATATGCCATTGTATATAGTCAGTTAGATCCTCTCCGACCGTGATGACATGGTCTGTTTCTCTTTTTGGTCATGTGAAGGATCTAGTGTCTTAGGGCTAATTAGTGTTTGCAGTTTAGGTAGGAGTCAAAACTGACTTTGCCTAGTCAGTTAGATATGATATGTTTCGTTGATCATGCATATAAACAGGCAGTTATGCATGTAAATAAGCAGTTATAAAATGATATAATGAAGCTTTGGATTTGTTTTCAATAATCTTTGAGTTATATTAAATGTATTTATTGGGTATGCTTATCTTACATGTTTGGGTATTCCAATGGTTGAATTGTTTCGTTTAATGTATGATCAGAATGTTCGAATCAGTGCACAATAATGCAGAGGTTCATATAGAGGAAATCTTGGATCATGGCCAGGGATCAGGTGATCAAGTCTTCCATCATGTGCCACCAAATTTTAGCCAAATGCCATCAATTCCTTCTGAGTTAGCTAACAACATTAGGGGCCCGAACTACTGGCTGGCCTTAGTAGCTGAACTGATAAAGCGGATTCCCCAAGTACCTACTGAAACCTCTCCTAAAGAGGATAAATTAGTGGATAGGGTAGCATGATACAACCCTAAAGTGTATAATGGAACTTATGATCAAGTAGCATTAGAGGAATGGGTGAGGGGAATGGAGAAAATCTTTGCAGTGATAGAACTGCCAGAAGAAAAGAAAGTAAACATTAGGATGTATTATTTGACTGGAGAAGCTGATATTTGGTGGAATACCATTAAGGATAAGCTCGTAGGGCCTGAATTCACCTGGAGTAAACTCCTGAGTGAATTAAGGGCAAAATTTTACTCAGTTGTGGTCCAAAGGCAAAAGGAGAAAGAGTTTATGGAGTTGAAAATGGGTGGCAATATGACTGTGATGCAGTATGCCAGTAAGTTCACAGAATTATCCAAGTTTATTCCTGAGTTTATATCATCTGAAAGGTTAAAGATGAGAAGGTTTGACGAGGGCTTAGCCTTCTATATTCGGAATTAGTTAGCTGGGTAACCAATTTTGACTTACCAAGAGCTATATGAGCGAGCAGCTGAAGTGGAGCAAGTAAAGACAGAGTTGAGAGCCCTGAATCCAATAAACCAAAAGAGAAAGAGGTTTGAGCGAGGAACTCTGAGTGAGAGTGTAAATCAGAAGAAACCTTCTCCTGCTCCTCCCAAGAGCCGTTTTATAGGCTCGACAGCTCCCTGTACGAAATGCGGAACAACAAATTACACCACCGCTGAATGCTGAGTAGGAACTAATCAGTGCATGTGGTGTGGAAGCCCTAAACACCTTATTGCTACATGCCCCCGAAGGTTGAAGGCTATAGATAAAGGTACAGTAAAACCCTTGGCCCCACCCCGCCAAGGGGCCCCAGCACCAAGGTGTGCAGCAGCAGGACGGGCGTATATAATGAGCAAGAAGGAAGCGCCACCTCTGGTACGGTGGTCACTGGAACTCTCTTTTTAAATTCAAAGCCATTTTGTGTATTATTTGATTCGGGTGCTCTTCATTCATTTATATCCACCCGATCTGCCATGCAATTGAATCTGGAGGATAGGAGGAAGAAAACTAACTATAAGATCAAGTTACCCAATGATTGTGTAATTGAATGCCCTATCTCTTATATACTTATTCCCATTACCACTGGTGAAACCATCTTCCCTGTGGATTTGATTCAATTTGATTTGTCTGATTTTGACATCATTCTGCGAATGAATTGGTTACACACCTATGGAGCTAAGATTAACTGTGAGGAATTTAAGGTTATTCAAAGGATGAAAATGGGAGAGAAGTATTCTTCTATGGGCACAGAGACGAAAAATCCTATCCCTTGATTTCTGTTATGAAAGTAAGTAAGCTATTATATACCAAGGGTGTACTGGATATTAGTGTTATGCTATTGACACCTAAACAAAAGAAGAGAAAGCGAAAAATATTCTTGTCGTTTGTGAGTTTGAGGATTTTTTTCTTAAGGAATTACGAGGATTATCCCTGTAGAGGGAAATTGATTTCGAAATTGAATTAATCCTAGGTGCCCAACCTATCTCTAAAGCCCTATATCGTATGGCCCCAACAGAGCTTAAGGAATTGAAGATTCAGTTAGATGAGCTATTGCAGAAGGGCTTTATTAGGCCAAGTGTGTCACCATTGGGTGCCCCCGTATGATTTGTAAAGAAAAACGATGGAACTTTAAGGCTGTGTATTGACTAAAGGGAATTGAACAAGGTCACCATCAAAAATAAATATCCTTTGCTGTGAATTGATGACTTGTTTGATCAATTGCAAGGAGCAGGAGTCTTCTCTAAGATTGATTTGAGGTCAGGGTACCACTAACTTAGGATTAAACCAGAAGACATTCCCAAGACTACGTTTAGGACTAGGTATGGTCACTATAAGTTTACATTGATACCATTTGGCCTTACTAATGCTCCCGCAGCCTTCATGGATCTTATGAACAGAGTATTCAGACCCCACTTAGACAAGTTTATGGCGGTGTTCATAGATGACATTCTTATTTATTCTAAGGATAGAGATGAACATACGGATCATTTAAGGATGGTGTTACGAACCCTGAGGGAGCATCAACTTTATGGCAAATTAAAGAAGTGTGAGTTTTAGTTGGAAGAAGTGGTGTTCTTGGGACATGTAGTTACAAAAGAAGGAATCAAAGTTGACCCCTAAAAGGTGAAGGCAATCACAGAATGGTCAAGGCCTACCAACATCACTGAGATTAGAAGTTTTCTGGGTTTAACAGGCTATTTCAAAGGTTCGTTAACGACTTTTCGAAAATAACTTCACCCCTGACCAATCTACTGAAGAAAGCAAATAAATTTGAGTGGACAAAGAAGTGTGAAAGAGCCTTTCAGGAGTTAAGGTAGCGATTAACTACCGCCCCAATCCTAACGCTACCAGTAGAGGGTAAGGAGTATACCATTTATAGTGATGTTTCAAAGAACGGTTTGGGGTGTGTTCTGATGCAGGAAGACAAGGTAGTAGCTTATGGCTCTTGACAGCTCAAGCCTCATGAGAAAAACTATCCTACCCATGATTTAGAGTTAGCCGTCGTGGCCTTCGCACTGAAAATTTGGAGACATTACTTATAGACCTGGGAAATGGGTCATTCAGTTCAGGTGCGGGTTAGGTCAAGTTTGGGTTGGGTCATGTTCGGGTTAAATGACATTTCGGGTCGTTTCGGATTGGGTCGGGTATGGTTCGGTTCGGATCGAGTTCGGGTCAACCAATTTTTTGTCAAATAGGCTTGCCATGCCAAAACAAGTAACTTTGTAGAAAATTTTGGGTCGGGTATGGTTCGGGTCGGGTCACTTTGGGTTTCGGGTCCACTTTCGGGTGAGCATATTTCAGGTGTCGGGTCAGGTATGGGTCCGGGTCGTTCGATTCGGGTTTCGGTTCTCGGGTCAGTTTTGCTAGGTCTAATTACTTATATGGAGTACCATGCAAGATTTATACTGACCATCAAAGTTTGAAGTATATCTTCACCCAGAAGGAGCTCAACTTGAGGCAACAGCGTTGGCTTGAGTTACTTAAGGATTATGATTTGCAGATTCAATATTATCCAGGGAAAGCAAATGTTGTAGCGGATGCCCTGAGTAGGAAAGTGTAACATAGCCTAAGCACTATGGTGATTACCCAGTTGAGTCTCTTGAAAGAGCTTGAGGACTTGGGAATTCAATTAGTGTCCCATAGGCAAGCACATGTTCAATTATCAGCACTTACCTTATAGACTTCCGTAGTGGTGGAAATTTGAGTGAATCAGGAAAGTGATCCTAAACTCCAAAGAATAAAGCAAAATTTAGAGAAAGAAAAATCTCCTAGGTTTGTAGTACACGAGGATGGGACCTTGCGATTCCAGAATCGCGTATGTGTACCCCGAAATGAGGAATTAAGGAAACAAATCCTAAAGGGGGCTCACAATACTTGCTACTCAGTGCATCCAGGAGGCACCAAGATGTACAGAGACTTAAGACAATGCTTCTAGTGGAATAATATGAAGAAGGAGATTGCAGAATACGTAGACAAGTGTCTGACCTACTAGAAAGTTAAAGCAAAGCATCAGCGATCTATGGGTGAACTGCGACCCCTAGAAATTCTCACTTGGAAGTGGGATTCGATCTTAATGGATTTTCTTATAGGTTATACCCTTTTCTGCCTTGAAGAAGAATGCTATTTGGGTTATAGTCGATCGGCTTACCAAGTCGGTCCATTTTCTGCCAATCAAAGATATATGGGGCGTTGAAAAACTAGCCTAATTATATGTTAAAGAGATAGTTTGACTACACGGAATCCCCTTAGATATAGTATCAAATAGGGATCAAAGATTCTAAACCCGTTTTTAGCAAGCACTTCAAAAGGCCTTTGGGACCAAATTGAACTTTAGTAGCTCTTATCATCCTGAGACAAATGGGCAGACTGGAAGAGCGAATCAAATTCTAGAGGACATGTTAAGAGCTCTTGTGTTGGAGTTCGAAGGGAAGTGGGAAGACGATTTATCGTTGGTGGAGTTTTCTTATAACAATAGCTACCAGTCCACCATCAGAATGACACCATTTGAGGCTTTATATGGAAGAAAGTGTAGAACGCCACTGTGTTGGAGTGACTTAGATGAGGCATTGATTATGGGCCTTGAAATGATCTAGGAAACCGTGGAAATAATAAGAAGGATTCAAGAGCATATTAAGGTTGCCCAGAGTCGGCAAAAGAGTTATACGGACAAGAGAAGGGCGCCCCTGGAGTTTCAAGTAGGCAACAAGGTTTTTCTGAAAGTTTCACCAGCTAAGGGTATCAAGATGTTCGGAGTATGAGAAAAACTGAGTCCAAGATATATTGGACCATATGAAATCATTAAAAAGTTGAATCTTGTAGCTCCTCGCCTGGATGTGCCAGTAGAACTAGAACATGTGCATAGCATGTTTCACATCTCTCAGCTTAGAAAATATACCCTAAATCCAAACCATACCATTGTATCTGAACCTATTGAAATCACTACAGATTTAGTATATGAAGAACGACCAATCCAAATACTAGATCGTGGGATTAAATAGTTGCGCAACAAGTAGATACCACTAGTCAAAGTACTATGGTCAAATCATACCTCCCAAGAAGCCACTTGGGACACTGAAGAGGAAATGAAAGCCAAGTACCCCCCTCTATTTAAGGTAATCTTGCATGGTATGATAAAGTTTTTAAGTTTTGAGGACAAAACTCTTTTGGGGGGCAAGACTGTAATAGCCCAACCCTAAATCATGTTCATTTATTTAATTATTTCATGTTAATAATTTTCTCATATTTATTTATTGTGTTTAATCGTCCCGGTGAAAAAAAATATTTAGGCCCTCACTTTGTAATTCGGGTTTTATTTATTTATTTATTAAAAAATATCGGAAAAATTGATAGTAGGCCCTAATAATTATAATCCAAGTGATTTTATTTATTTTTCCACATCGTCACAAAAATTTAATTTCAAGTGACATAAAAACGTTATCGTTACAAAGTGTTTTATTCCCGAACCTAACTTGTTTCGGCCCAACTTGAAGCCCAACAAGTTTGCATTCCTAACCTAGCTAACCATGGTTAGGTAAATGCCTCTTTTTGAGGAATAAAAATTAGCCAAGTAAATTCATTCATTCTAAGCCAAGTAAAATTTACACACACACTTCCTTCTTCTCTCTTTCCTTCCTTACCACACGGCTAGCAGCTCCAGCCACCTCCAAGCTCCCCCAACACCCTAACACCTCTAGTCACCATCCTTCATCCTCAAACCATCAAATATCACCTCCATCTCTACATCCTTCAAGATCAAGGTGAGTAACCCTAAACTTGTCTCCTTGGATTTTTGGTTTTGATTCTTGTTTTGCTATTTATTATTGTTGATCATGATGTTTTGATAAGAAATAGGAGTTATTTTGGTGTTGATCATGGTGGAGTTGAGGTTGGATCATGCTAGGGTTAGGGTTAATCCTTAATCATGCAAGCTTAATGTTAAAGTATTGGACTTTGATTATTTTGTTTTTGATTTGGTCATCTTCTAACCTACTGGTGTTTATGCTGATATTTTTGGTGATTTGAAATAAGTTAGAGTGAGTCGAAGTTGGCCATAAACTAGGATTTTGGCAAGTAATGTATGGTTTAGATTAAATTAGCATTAAGCTTGCTTTGTGTGTGTATTTGATTGAAAAATGATCTTTATTGGATATAATTATAAAGTGAAATTGAGTGCTTATATGGCGTTGACCAAAGCTTGTTTATATGCTTTTATGGAATGATTCAAGTTGAGGATTTGTGTGAAAAGAGGGGGAAAAGCTAATATAGTGGGAGCTAGAAATTTTAGAAAAATAGGGCTGACTTCGGGATTAAACTGGTAATGATCAGCCCATTAGAAAATAATGATTTTTAGTGTGTTGATATTTTAGTGTGTTATCGTTCAAATTCTTTTTGAATTCCCTTACTCTGAGGTCTACAGATAAAGTTATGGTCATTTTACCAAAACTGTGCAGAATGGACCAAAACTGACATGCTTGTATTCTAGCCTCAATTTAGGAATCCTATTTTGGGAATCAAGCTTAGTATTCTAAATGAAAGTTTTTTAGGACTTCCTAAGCTTTCTGTATTGGGGTTTCAAGTCTCGATCGGAGGTTGGATGCCTCAGTTACGGATCATTCTTTCTCAGCCACTGTTATGCTCTTACTTTTCTTTTACTAAATTATTAACTATGATAATAAAAATAATTACTAATTATGTGTTTCTAAAATGGCATTTTGAGCAGAATCAGGGCCTAATCTATCATTGCTTCCACTTTTGTGCATAATATTTTTCAGGTAGCTTACATTTAAAAATTCTAAGTACATTCATTGCCCGTATCTTTAGAAATCAACACATATTTATCAAAATTTATAATGTTTTGGTAAGTACATCAATGGATCAGTTTAACCAGTAATTTACAACATTATTAGTGACCCTATTAGTTATTAGTTATAGGGTATTGTATCTCAATTACCCGTGCGGCTTCAGGCCAGGTCCCCCGATCGGCTTAGCAGGTGTAGACCTATCTTCAGATCGTAACAGTTACTAGGGGTTTACTATCAGATAATAATTGATAATGCAGTTTCATATTTATCTCATTCACTGTTTTTAATTAAAATGAATTGCAATACGGACCCAACCAGTTTTTTCATGAACGTTTAACGATACAGGAATGCATGTGCTGAGTTTCAGCTCACAGTTCGAAATGTTTTCATATTTTGTTTTAGGAAAGTGTTCAGTGAATCGCCCTCAGGACGGCTGAAAATGATAAGTGAGCCAGGAAGTCTATATGGAATGGTAGTGTATTCGTGGTGAGATGTTTATAACACCATATTGTGATATATTTTGGTGTTAAAACTGTATATTTTATTAGAATTCTATATTTTGGTGTAATCTTTGAGATGGTTGAATGGTTTTGATGTTAAAACAATTTCTATATTTATCTAAATGGTCTGATGGGTTATGATGGTGTGAATGCCCTTTGATGGTAAACATTAATTATCATTGCAAAATTTATCATGTATAAGCAAAGTCTTATCCTTTTTGGATGGCAATAATGCCCTGATCATTTAGGATATTACTTCTAATTGGTGAAACGAACGAAGAGAATGCAAAACAGTGAACTATGTACATTTGGGGGCATTACATTGCATCACCTTCTAATCATACATCCATGGTCTACCTAATAAGATATGGCATGCATCCATGGGAACCACATCACACCATAACTCATCTTAGTAATTCTTTCCGATAAAAGGAAATTAAGCACCTAGAGTTAACTTGTAACCTTTTGCTTTGATTTAACCGTTGAATGTCATAAGGGTATGGATGAGCTATAGCTGGGAGGCCTAGTTTTCCAATCATGCCAGCAACACTGGCACAACTTCCTCCATTAATGATCAATGAACATACCTTATCCTGAACTGTACATCTAGAGTAAAAGAGGTTCACTCTTTGTTCATCTTTATCTCCTTTGAAACCACTTAAGTTGTCCTTAAAACAAGCAGTTCTCACTCATCCACCCTCTTCTTAACTCCTTCCTGATCCTCCTTTTGTTCTTCCACTAGATAAGCTTTCTTTTCGTCCTCATTCTCTTCCTCCTTTATTGCCTCCTATTCGACCAATGTAATGATCTTATGGTTTTTGCAATCCATAGCTATGTGTCCAAATACTTAACACTTAAAACACCTTTTACTGTCTGAAGGAGTAGGATTAGGTCTATTTTATGGAGGTAAGCTTTACTGTGGAGTTTGGTTCTTTTGTGGGGTGAAAGGGTTGCAGTGGGTTTGGGGAAAGAAATAGGGCTATCCTTGTTAAAGGGTTGGTCCTGAGATAGGGGTTTAGGAATCTCATGTTTGAAAGGCCTAGACTTTCTTTGTTACTCAACTTTATGAGCTAAAACACAAACTTCATCGAAAGTTGAGTATTGTTGTAATTCCACCACATTAGCATACTTAGGCTCAAGACCTCTTAAGTCCCTAACAATAGGTTGCTCTTTTGGTTC
This sequence comes from Carnegiea gigantea, assembly GCA_029747015.1. Lineage (NCBI taxonomy): Eukaryota > Viridiplantae > Streptophyta > Magnoliopsida > Caryophyllales > Cactaceae > Carnegiea > Carnegiea gigantea. Next base: position 68,654 of record JAKOGI010000461.1, read on the forward strand.
TTGAATGTCACATTTGATAAGGAGTTTCTCAAACTCACATGTGTATTCCTCAATGTTCAAGCTGCCTTAGGTCAGATTATGAAGTTGGGAATAGATATCTTGGATATAAGTTAGGGGCAGAAACCGTGACTTGAGTTTTGCCTACATCTTCTCCCAAGTTCTGATTTTGCATTTTTGATTCCTCACTCTTTTGGCACATACGTTTGTCCACCAAAGTGAAGCATACTTTCTGAGCCTAAGAGCTAATAACTTAACCTTCTCATACTTAAGAACCTCCTTGTATTCAAAGATACGCTTAATCGTGTGCAATCACTCTAAAAACTCATCTAGATCCAACTTACCTTCAATTCTGGAATTTCAAGTCTAAAGTAATTAGAGTTGGCTGGTTGCCTTTGTTCTTTTCTTCCCCTCCTTGGTGGTTCTTCCTCACTTGAATAACTCAAGGGGTTGCTTGCTACCTCATCTTCCTCACAGTGAACAAAATCGGTAGGACTAACTAGCACTTTCTGTTTTTGCTTCATTAAGTTGCTAAGCTGCCTTCTCAAGTACTCATTTTAAGCCTTGAGTTCTTGATTACAATCCTTAAGTTCTTGATTGGAAGCTGAAATAGCTTGGTTATTCTTCAAAATAGCTTCAAGTTTCTCTTCCAAACTCATGCTCGACTCATAGTGAAAATAGATTGTGTTTGGAACTGATTTGGGGAATGTGTTTGTGGAATGTGCTTAGGACTGATTTTGGAATGTGGGGGCTGGTTTCAAGGCCAAGGAGAAACTCAGCTCTGATACCAAAGTTGATGGATGCACATACACTCAACTCACATTCAAAGAGAATGCAAAGTTAGCTAAGAATGCAAACTAAATTGTAGCTTGAGTTTTAAGTGAACAAGAAAGCAATGTAAAGGATATATTGAATCTAAACCTATTCTTGGGCATAGATATCACCAGCAAGAACAAGCTTAGGGCCCTTAACCTTAATTAAGATACAGACACACCACTTAAACAAGAGTTAAGACTCACTTGATCATAACTTAATTCTGCCTAAGCTGGGATAAGCAAGTAAGGATTTTGGTTTGTTCAAGGAGCAATGCTTAACTTTTTTTCATTCAATACACAAAGTTGATTTTAAAAGTGAGCTCCTTGCTAACTTATGCACACATCCTTTTGCTGCCTAGGGAGGATTAAAGGTTTCTTCATGCTTAGGAAACCTCTAAATAAGCTTAAAACTAGCTTAAATGAAGCTTAAGTGCAAAGTATGCTTGACTAAGCTAATTACATTCAATGAGTATAGCAAAGCAAAAGGTTAATGAGTAAACTCATCCCTAAGAATCTCAATTAGCTTAAAATGGATGCTTGCATACGGTGGAGAGAGAAAAAGGCTACTGGGAACATTTCCCCCTTATGGCTACCCAATCCGGTTGCTTTGCCTTTCTTTCCTTGCTTTTTAGTGGTTGTACACTTTATTAGGCCCAAAACTGCTAATGAGTATGCTTGTAACTACCATCAACAACCAATAAGGTAGAAAAGAAGCTTGGCAGGTCTAAAAAGGAAGGGGAAACCACCTTGCTGACCAACCGGGTTTTGAGTGCCGGTTTTATTAAGTTTTTGTGTAGCTCCTTGCTTGGCTTTTGCTGATTTGCTATTGGATCCTTGCTTAGGGGAAAATGTTAGGTTTTAATAAACTCCTACAATCGGAAAATCAAGGCTGAATTATTGTTTAAGGTGCTTAAAACACCACATAAATAGAACCAAGCAGGTTAGGGTCTAATCCATCATGGTTTGAAAAAATGCCTTGAATCTTCAATTTGTGATTGTTTTAACCCTAAAATTTTTACATGCCTTGATAGCTTACTTCCTTGGGAACTAAAATATGCAAAAACAATGGACTTAAACCTCAAGCAGGCTTAAATAATTTGATACACAAAATCGGGCTGTTTTGCTGAGTGGAACCCGGGACCTTCTATTTTGAACCCTAATAGAATGTGGGTCATTTCTTGAACTTCGGATGATGATTATGGATTTCCTTTATTATTTTGAAGGCCTAAATCATGCTGCATTGAGGAATCACCATCAAAAATACAATTAAACCTAACTATAACTAGGCTAACAAACAAGCACATCAACATGAATTAAGGAGGAGAAAGAATGAAACTAATCTAATATAACAAGCTAATTAAACATGGATTAACAATAATAACTAATCATTTAAACCAAATAAAATCAAACACAAGAACTAAACTAATAAAATCTAAACAAGAACAAAGTATAAAATTGAGAGAGAAAGAGATAAGAGAAAATTTATTCTTGAATGGCTTGAAAAAAAATCTACAAGTTTGAATCCAAAAGAACCAAAATACAAATCCTAATCTCCTAGTTTATAACCTCCTAATGGGGTTTTTAATGGCTAAAGCTAAGCTAAAACCTCTCCAAAAAGTTTCTAAAAGAACCCCCTGAAGACCCTAAAAGGTCTTTTAAATACAAATCGAGTTGAGAGAAAAGGGGGCGAGAGGAGCAGAGGATGGTGATGGTTGTCACCAAGGTGACCATTGGTCGTCGCCCCCACACAGGCTATCATGTAGGCAACAGCCAGGCTTCACTAGCCATTGCCATGCTGAAGTGCTGGCGACGGGTGGTAGTGGTGTTGGCCACGATGGCCGTCGCCATCTCTTGCTTGCGATCTTCCTGCTTTTATTATTTTATCTTTACTCCTTTTTGCGGTATTTGCTCAATTGAACTTATTATATACAAAAATAAATAAAAAAAGTGAAAATCCTAAAGATTATATTATTATACAAGCTAAAATTAGGTAAAAGAGACATTTAAAATGCGATAATTTAGCACCCAATAGTATACTTGCTTAATTTGAGAAGCTAAAACAAATGGCTTATTTGTTTTCGAAAAACATTTCACATTCACTTCAGTAATGCCATATTCTTCTCTTTTGATTCCTATGTTGTTATTATATACATTAAACCATTCACACTTGAAGAGAGCAACTTTGTGCTTACTATCATACACCAATACAATAACCCCTTGTAAGATACCATAGAAGTCTTTTTCTCCACTTTGTACTTCACCTTTTACCATATTACCATAACTTTGGGTGCTAAGGTTTTTTGGCCGTGCTTTTGTATGAAATCTATATCCATTTACAACATATCCTTCATAACAAAGGACTCTCTTCATAGGACATTGTACAAAAACTAACAATTCATAAGTTTCTCATTCATCGCCCTACTTTCACAATTGGGTAATCTAACCAAAAATCAAAACCAAAAAGGAAACAAAAGGTTAAAACCAAGGCTAATTAGTTCTGTAACTTGCAAGTACAGTTATCGTATTTAATTACTTGATCTTCAAACCACTTGTTAAAATTGCATCTATAGGATGCATCCATACTTTCATATTCCCGAAAAAGCATAAACACAGTTAGTATTTTTAAAAACAAATATCAGAAAAAGTTAGAATATCTATTCACATAATTAATTTCTCACTCAATAAAAGGTTGTACTTCCTCGCAATTTCTTAGCACATAAAGGTGAGAGCAATTCCAGTCATCATAGGAAAGGACTTTGATATCTGCTAGACCTAATGGCTTTCCCGACTTCATAAAAACCAATAATCCTTGATGTTGGATACCTCGTCCATATTCTTATCTTTCTGGGCGATTAAACCTAGTCTCTTCTTTTTGCAAATATTTGAACAAAAGGCTAAACACTGATCCACGATATATGCTTCTGCGATTGACCCTTTAGTACGAGCTTTATTAAGCACAAATTCTTTTAAAGTGTGCATGACCCTAACCATAAGCCAAGTCTTGTAAAACATACGCCACATAATGCCAAACAATAATGCCTTCCACCAAAATCGAAAGAAGTTAAAACATTATTAACTTTCAAAGGGGTACATCCAATGGTATTGAACAGGTCTAACAAGTTTAGCTTTGGTAGCTAAATGGACAATCAAGTGTACCATAATTTTGAAAATGGAGGGAAGAAAGACATGCTCTAATTTGAAACAAGTGGCAACAATGCTCTTCTCTAATCCCTCTAACACCTCTCTCTTCAATCCCTTTGAGCATAATTGTTTGAAGAATAAAGCTAACTCCATCGGAGCATCATACACATCTTTATCCAATTTCCCACGAAAGGTCGGTGCTAGTAAATCTTACATAAAAACATGACAATCATGACTCTTTAACGTCCCTACTATGTTCCCCTCATTAACATTTACACATGTACCTATGTTCGATGAGTATCCATCCGGGACTTTCAAGTCAGCTAAAAATCTGCAAACATCTTTTCTTTCATTCAAACCTAAGTCAAGTGCTGCTTTAGGAATTTCATATTTGTTGCCAACCTTCTTAAGGTGTAAGCTCCTTCTAATTCCCATTTCAACCAAATCCAAGTGAGATTTCAAATTATCCTTTGTTTTCTCTGGTATATTCACAACTATACCCAATATGCTTTCACAAATATTCTTGTTAATATGTATAACATCTAAATTATGGCATACTAAATTTTTGCTCCAAAATGGTAATTCAAAGAAGATACTTTTCTTTTCCCAATTATAAACCAACCTCGGTTTTGTTCTCTTTCTCCTTCCATCAACCTTCCCAACGTGATATTTTTAAAGTTACCAATTTGATCAACAACGTCATCTCCAGATAGATACTTAGGAGGAGGATCCATTGCCAATGTGTTATCAAAAGGTTTCTTGTCATGCCTCCACCTATGATCACGCTTCAAAACCTACGATGACCCATGTAACATTGTTTGCTCTAATGAGGCAAGTATCTTGTCCATGCATCTTCATTAGAAACACGATAAGCTAAACATCATTTAACACTCTAGCCAGAAAGATTACCATAGGCAAGAAAATCATTGATTGTCCACAACAAAGCAGCGTGCAAAGTGAAATATTCAGCTTTGAAAGCATCATGAGTATTTATTCCAACATTCCATAACAATTTAAGCTCATTAATCAATGGTGGTAAGTACACATCCATATCAGTCCGAGGAGCAGCTTTTCTAGGAATGATCATGTTTAACATTATACATGGCTTTTTCTTACACATCAAAGGTGGCAAGTTAGGACATTTTTCACCTAGGATGAGCACATTTAGGACATTTTTCTGTATTTCAAGCTCCTTCCAATAAAGTATGCAATCATCCTTACAAGCCTCAATCTTCACATAACTCAATCCCAACTGTCAAGTGTATTTTTTTGGCTTCATAAGCATTCTTTGGAAAAGTGTCATCAAAATCAAATGCCTTTTTCAAAAGCTCAAGTATCATTGTAAGTGATTTGTCACTCCAACCACAAAGACACTTTATATAAAGAAAACGCACCACAAACTCAAACGTGTAAAATTGAAGACGTACCATAAACTCCAACCTGGAAAATTTCTTATAACCTGGAAATAGCTCGTTCTCAACATCTCCCCTAACCTACCAAATTTCTCTAGTAGTTCAGATGATTCACTAATATTAGAACCACATAACCTTTCAAATTCAACCATCATATTAAAAGCTCTACTATTTGTCACATCATGTAACATGGCAAATGTCTCATCTACATCATCCTCAAGTACTAGCTCTATTGGATCTGTAGACGCTATTGCATCATTGTCGTCCTCATCGCTTCCATCATTATGCCGTTCAGCGCCAAATTTCCCCTCATGAAATTCCCATGGATGGTAACTTCTTAAGATTATGTCATTCAACAAATGAAGCAAAATTAATTTTCACTTTTGATGATTATAATTGTTACAATTGATAAAGAGAATCTAATTTCCTATCCTTAGTGACATTAACAAATGCAAAGTCAATAAATTCATTGACCCCTTTGATATACTCTATCTTTTGCCTACATTTAAAAGTCTTCCAATTCATCCAAGCTCGATCCCTAGTAACCTTGTACCTTAAAATATAAATTGATTACCCACTTTATAAAAGGAAATTAATGCATTGAAAATTTAAATTAATCACTTAGGAAGTATTATCCTAATCATAAAAGATGCCAGCACTCCAAAGAATAGGATTTCAAAATCAAATATTCACCTCATCCATCAAATAATCATATTAGTTTCTCAATTACATCTTTTTATCTCATAAACACAATAGGTGTTAATTATTTTTTTCCCCATTAGGTTATACATGTAATACCCAGACCAATAACACTTGCATACTTATAGAAACCTATAAATTGCTTTTAATAATTTAAACACAAAGACATTAAGATCAGACATGGAAATAATTGCTACTTTCCATAAGACATGAAAATAATTACCCTATGAGATTATTGCTCTTCCCCCCCCCCCCCCCCGAAAAAAAGAATAAAAGAAAGTAG
>JAKOGI010000461.1:80000-165000 GCA_029747015.1 Carnegiea gigantea
CCACAAATTTCATATAAGGGTGGGCACTTGAATTTACAACATTAATATTCAAACAATCCAATCATTGAGTCATAGTATCTACTTTAGTAGAAAGTAAAGTAAGTGGCATCAACTTCAAGCTTACCTCCAACCCATTTGGGTTGGTCTCTTTCATTGGACCCCTAGAAGTTGTTGAGTGTCATCTGCTCAATTAAATTGTAGGCATTATCCTTCGTTTTCTTCATCGTTGTCGCATCTATGGTAGATTGTGTGGGTTGAGTAACTCTACTGTAGAACATTTGTATAATCGTCCATTTTTCAAGCCGATGGTGAGGGCACAAACATAGTAAGTCCTTTATTAGCTCCCATCCTTCACAAAGTGTTTCACCGTCCTTTTGAGCAAAGTTAGTTATTTGGTTCCTTAAGCTTGCCATCTTGGTAGGTGGGAAGAATTTGGCAAGAAAGGCCTTAGTGAGCTCATCCCAAGTTGTGAACGAATCCAGAGACAACGAATGGAGTCATGCCCGTGTCTTCTCCTTTAATGAAAATGGAAATAGGTGAAGCCAAATGGTGTCAATAGAGTCTCTTTTTAGCTTTAATGTCTACACACCTCCACAAAGACCGAGAAGTGAAGATTAGGGTCCTCCATTGAGGCACCTTCAAACTAATATTGTTGAATCATAGAGATGAGTGCTGGTTCGAGCTCAAAGTTATGAGCTTCCACAGTTAGTCGAGTAATACTAGAAGTGATACCTTGGACTCCTGGGGCAACGAATTCCTGAGTATCCTTCGTCCATCTCCCATGGCATCGTCTATTGTATGCAAGGTATAACGGGCCTTGAGCGTTTGCTCTTCTAGCCTTTACTTCTTCCTCCTTAAATAGAAAATCCTTTCAATCTTGGGATCGTCTTTGTATGAAAATGGACTTTGCATAAAAAGGGAAAAATCTCCTGCAAGCACAGACACAAACACTGCTAAAGCAATCAAAAAGGTAAATAGTAAAAAGAAAAGAAAAGTTCTTAGTCAATTCCATAGGATTGACTTAACAATTGACAATTTTGGTCCTTGACAACAACACCAAAAAGTTGACATAGCTTGCAAGTGCATGGGTATCGTAGTTTAGATTACATATTGGCCTCAAGGACTAAAGCAATCGAGTTTTGTCCAATTAAAAAAGCTAAGCAAATAAGTTTTCAATGAGTTGTTTTAACAACAATAATTGGCTACACAGGAATTCAATCGAAGTAAAGCATCTAGCATTTTACCTAGCAAAGAGTTAGAAATTCTGCATGCACTCTATTCTGGGTTGGATGATTCAAAAGAATTATAATCTAATGCAATTTGATCTTTTCTTCTAAAATAAGCCGAATTGCCTACACTAATCCGATTATCACTCTTTTAAATGTCCTCATTTTGGTCTAGGTTATAGATTTTGATTGCTAAAGTATCCTCTCAACATGCAACTCTCTTTCAAGGATTACTAAGTCAAGTTTTATCTTGTAGATATATTAGTGAGTTTCTCCTCTCGGTACTTCACTCAACCATCTAATATATGTAAGAAAATCTGGCCAAACTCGCTCATTCAATCTCAAGATAGAATAAAACCATTCCAAGATAGATTGAGCACAAGCAATGGAAATCAAGGACCTAATATTTATACTTTGGCAAACAAATCCTTAGATTAAATTAAACTATTCACTCATGATCAAACTAAACAACAACTAAATCGAATTAACAAGAGTTGAAGAAGAGATAAGAGGAAGAGAAAGCTTAGCAACTGTGGAGGTGCTTCAACGATCTGTCAATCTTTAGGCATCCAAATGCCAATTCCTTTCTTCCAATCTTATTTTGCTCCAAAAAACTAGAAAATTCTAAACTAATGGGAGAGATGAGTGATATCGTGATAGGATGAGTGGACAATGTCCCTGCTTTCAACCGAAAAACGCTTTCAAATACAAGAACTCAAGCCTTCTTAGCCACACAATCAAAGAAAAAAGAAGAGACTTGCAGCTATCAGCTTACCATGGACCATGGTAACCACTACGGTCCGACCGTGGTAACCACCATGGTCCAACTATGGTAAGCTCTGTCCATGAGATCGTCATTCTTTCTTTACCCCACGGGTGTACAGAATTGGGGTACCACCATGGTGAGCCAAAATGTTGCTAAATGAGGGTCAATACCAGCTCAAAAGGGCCTAAAGCCTGCAAAATATACCAAAAAAGCATACCCGAGCGTACAACAGAAAAAGGGATGTAAATTATGTGCTTAAACATACAATCCCCTAGGAAATACCATCAATGGCCATAATCAAGTGCACATTCTCGGCACTTATCAATCACCTAACTTACTATTAATGATTACAATTGATGCCTTTTATTAGTATGACAAAAATATGTTCATATAAGTGAAGATACATAAAGATATAATGAAACTTTATTATTTGACTAATCATAGTAGACATTGTTACAAATATTGTTGTATCTAAATAAAAGGAAATTGTCTGGAAGATTAAAAAAAATATAGGAGTGAAAACATAAAGAAAAATAATATAATAAAGGCAAAATTTTGTGTAGAACACTCTGACCGTTTTGTGACCATGGGACACACCCGCGCGTAACACACAACAAATAAATGTAGAGTATTGATTTCCTCCTTCCCATAGGATATTACTTTTTTATTCTTCAGACGTTTATCAGGTACATTCACTGATCAATTTGGTCCATTGCTGCAGCCTCACCTTTCTCATTTCGCATGCCCGAACTCAAACCACTACAGTGTACGTTTCAATACTTTCATTTTGATCCCTCTAGCGGACCTTTTTAAGAAAAATAAAATTATCTAAGTTTTTCTTTTATTCTAAGCTTTTATCATGCCTTTCCTCTTCCTTTCGGTGAACAAGAATTCATTTAAGAATGAATTCTTTTGATGTTAGAAAGGAGTTATATTTTTAATGTGAAAGATGGTAGAAAAGATATTTCATGGATGACCTTTTTTCCTTATTAGGGCAAGTAATAATATAATCAAAAGTTAGTAACCTAAGAAAATAATTGTATCTCCCTAACACACTAGCTAGTTCGCCAAGACTTTTAAACAATTGCATCTCAGACTCCTAAAAGACACCTTTAAGATTCTCAAAGACCTCCCAAATGAGACGATAAGATTCATGCTTAGAATCACTTAAAGGGTGAAGTTTTATCATTTGATGAATGAACTTTTGGTTGGCTAAAATGAATAATTTATAGTGACTTATATTAGCAAGTTAAGCGTCGTGTTTAACTAATTTCTTAGTAACAAACAACATATGAATGAATTACGCCATAAAATTGAAAATTTCAATCATAGGTAGAAGATGGTGAAAATGAATGTTGTAGGAGTGACGTTGAGGCTTTAGCAAAGTGACTGAACATATCATGTAGAAGTGAATGAACATACTAAGGGTATGTTTGGTAGGGGGTAAAATCATTTTCCCCGAAAATAATTTTCTTATTTTACATTGTTCGGTAAAAAGTGGAGGGAAAAATCATTTTCAGGGGAAAATGATTTTACCTCCTCAGAAGGAAAATATTTTCCCGTAAAAATGGCCGTAAAATCATTTTCCTGGGGCTTGAAAACAATTCTGCTTCTATCACTTTTGTTCGATTTCAGGAAAGTTTTAGCAACGTTCGAAAGCCTTACTCTCTCTCCTGAATTTGGAAGTTTTGGGTCTCGTCATTGTTGGAAGCCGGTTGAAGCACTCTCGCCGCTGTATTCGAGAGTTTTAAAATCGACTTCAAGTGCGCCATTAGAATCAAGAAAAAGTCGACAGAGAACCCGTGACGATGATTTGGAACTTCAAAATATCTCCACCCAAATGGCAAAAGTCGCTACAGCTCTACAAAAGATATCGAAATCCAAGCTCAACGTCGACCTTCTTTATCAAGAAGTGATGAAAATCGAAGGGTTTGAAGAGGACTTTTTAGGTAGCGCTTTCGATCACCTCGTAAAGCGTGAAAACCTTGCAAATGGCTTTCTAGCGAAAAGCGACAAACTGAGAAGGATTTAGCTTGAACAATTGAATGAAGTGATATTTCTCTCTCTTTTTTTTTTTGGTCTCCCCTTTTTTGGCTAATGAGAATAAACAGTTGAGAATGATGATTTTGTGACTGTTTGATGACTTTGTAAGCACTACTAAATTGACCGTTTATCTATTAGATTAGCATATTAGTATCAAACACTTGAGAATTATGGTATTGGAAAATGATTTTTCATTCTATCAAACAGCAGAAAATGTAGATGAAAAATTATTTTTCTTGAAAAATCATTTTTCATGGAAAATAATTTTCCTAAAAAATAATTTTTCCCCTACCAAACACACCCTAAATGTGGCACTTTTTTTGGTTAGAGACTATGATGTTATACTACGAGTTGGTGAATGAATCTTTAAAGGGTGAATTTTAAATTGTTCAGGTGTGATTGATAATTTTTTTAGATGAAGCTCATCTTATCTTAGATGTTAATTAAAATTATCTATGTATTTATTCATGTCATTGTTTCTTTCCAATATATTAGTTGGTCAAAACACTAAAATAATCAAAGCCATCCTTAAAATTCTTAAAATAAAAATTAAACTGCATATTTATTAATGTCATTGTTTCTCCGCTATAAGAGAGCATTTAGATATGAGCAAAAAAATTTGACAGAAAGGTGGTTTTTCAATAATTTAAATGACCAAATTGACAGAACGAAAAATAATAGATGGGAGGAATACTTGGCAGATTGATGAGAAATGGGAGGGGTGAGGGCACGATACTGACGTGATTATTCATCAATAGTGATGGAGTTGGACCGGTATCATCAGAAGCCTGAATGATTCTCTTAATTTCTAATGGATTATGATCGGGTCCATCACAATCGTGAGAGATTCACTGCAAAAATCTTTTGGCAGTGACAACTTCCGTCAAAATGAGATGTCTCAACCATTTTGAGCCTACTTTAAATTAAGCCCACGAACTTTACCTCCCCGTGACTAATTTAATTCGAAGAACCCCTTACCAACTTCCTACTTTGCAATTTCAGATCCACAAACACACCGAGTGAGGTGGAGAGCAAGTGAAGGTGAGGGTTCTGGGTAAAGGTCAGTCTTTTGGTGACAGCCCCATTATCTAAATATTTCCAGAAATGATCAACAGTTGGGTGCATGGGATAAAATTTCTGGCGGGTTTTTAGTGGGTGTGCCATCTTGGCTGGAGTAGGTCATACATCATGCGAGCCAAGGTATTCGTTGACAATCTAGCATGACAATTTGTCTAATGTATGTTAAAACTTTAATTTGTAATTACTGTCTAGGTATTATTGTTAAGAATAGTTAAATAAACTTGTAGATGTGGATGTGTATGGTTACATGCTAAATTTCGCATGATTGTGGATGTGATTTTGGAGGCTATTTTTCATAATAGTTTATAAAGTAGTTATAGACTGAGAAGATGACATTCAATTTTGCTGCATTTTTTCTGTTAAAGAACTTGTCAATGCTCTGATATGTGCTATCTTGGGTTGAACTATGCTTCTTGGTGTCTTGCAACAAGACTTAACTTGTTACAACTTGGCTTATCTTTCATTTTTGCCGATAATGAAATGTACTGGAGGTATAGTATTGAGAAAGAAACACATATGCATGCATTAGCTAGCAGTTTGATGTCCAAGCAGTATACATAAGAAATTTTTTTCCTCCATGGTGCTCATTAGTAGTTCAGGATAAATTATGAAGGGTCATAGTATGAAAGAAGCATGAAAAAGGTCTTATTAAATACATATTTCTTCATGCTAATCAAATTGTTTATCAATTTAGTCCATTTAATTTGTCGGACTGGGTGGAAGACATTGAAGAATACATGAAATATGGATCTTACTTCATAAGAGATTAGATATTGAGTGGGATGGATGCTAAGTTTCTAGCTATCTTAAGTGAAAGACAGAGTCAGAGTTGAGCTAATTGCATTCTTTATTATTTCAATATCATTGGTAAAAATGATTATGTTCTTGAAGATGAATTTTTGTCCTGTCCAATGTTTCCTAATCGTTAGTCCATTTGGCTATATTAATGTCATATTATAAAATTGTTATGTTTTACAAAATATAAGTGATGAAGTAATTAAAAATAATAAGCTCCATAATCGACCCTATCATAAAGTGAGATTTAAACTTAAGAAGATGAGTTTTATAGCATTTGAATTCAAGCAATCACCTTACTAGAAAAAAGGAAACCAAGTAGTTGGAACTACAATATGATGACATGAAGATTTGTAACACCCCAGAATTTCAGATATTAACTTTGATCTATATAATATTATGAATGTGTGATTTATATGTATATTTTCTGTGTTTTACTTTGGACATAGATGCGTGTTTTAAGTTAATGTATGGAGACTAAAAAGATTGCCCCCCCCAAAAAAAAAAAAAAAAGAGGAGGAGAAAAGCGGATATTTATGCAACCAAAAAAAAAGAAAATTGAGAGGGGATTTTTTTTTCTTTGGCTTATCCCAAAAAAAGAAGGATAGGGTTTGTGCTCTTCCCCCCCCCCCCCCAACTCACACACAATAAGGGAAAGGAAGAGAGGGAGCGAGGGTGAGGTCTGAATAGAAAAGAATAGAAGATGAAAAAAAAATTGGAGAAGATGAAGAGGGATTAGGGACATGGTAGAGAATTGAGGTGAGTGGTTCTTGCATTTCCTAAACCTAAAAACGATTAGGGAAAGCTTATTTCGATGATTTATGCGTGAATTCGACAAATTAATCAAAGGTTGAAGTTACGAACTTGATATTTTTAGGGTTTAATAGATTAAAAACTTAATTTTATTTGCTTGAAACCCACCACTGGAAATTTCAAGGTTATTTCTAATTATTGGATTATGTGGATAATGCAAATTTTAAAGGTTGTATTGTGAATTTGATCATGTACATACTGGGTTGTGAATGTTTTCCTCGAATATGTGGTTTAAGAAAATTCAAGTGAGGGAAAAAGGATTTGGATTTTTAGAGTTTTGGTAATTTCACCAACTGTTAGAATTTCTAAAAATTGTTGGCTTGTTGAAAAATTTTGAAAAGTTTACTATAGGTTATCTATAACATTTGAAAAATTTCTATGATGTTTTAAGAATTTTATATGTGTATTTTCTTGGTTATTAATATTTGATTAAAACTATCCTGTTAGTACATAATTTTAGTCATTGTTTTAATTTTTGAGAGTTATTGACTATGTGAAAAATTATGAAAAATTTACTAATGACTCTCTATAATATTTGGCAATTCTATGTAAATTTGCATGAATGTAGGATGTGTATTTTCTACGTTGTGTATCGTTTGAATTTAATTCTCATATTTTCAGTAATTTTGCATGTTGGTTAAGTCTCTGGGATTTATTAGATTGGATAAAAACTTTAAAATTTTTACTATAGATTTTCTATATTATTTGTCAATGTCTTGCAAATGTTTGTGAATTTTGTATGTGTATTCTCTGAGCTATGATCATGTAGTGAAATTGTCGCATTTAGTGTAATTATAGATAGTTTGTATGCATAAGATGTAGACTGATCATGTGGGGAATGATTTTGAAAAATAAACATAGGAAGTTTATTTTCATGGTGTATTGGAAATTTGTGAAAATTATTTTGGGTGGAATTATGCCTTGATTTAACGATTTGTGTAAATTGTTGATATAAGCTTCTTTGAAAAATAATGGCATGATAATATCAACAATATGATCTCATTAAGTTACATTTTTATAGGGAAAGAGCTGCACGCTTTGCCTAAGGCTATTACGTTTCGTTCTAGACCTATAGTCATAGTAGTGACAACTGTTTAGTTCAGGTTGCCTAGTGAGAGAGCTTCTAATCAATCCTTTAGGATATGAAGGTTGGCCTTAATTATGTGTTATATTATCCCATGGTTTATGTTTTGTAGAAAGTTTGCGTCAACTAAAGCGAGGCACTTAGCTGGTACCATATGAATGAGCTGCGGTTGGTCCCCAGGATATGTTGGTCACCCTTATTTTATGATGGTTCTTTGTGTGGGTCAAGATATGTTAGTCACCTTATGTCGTGATGGTTCTTTGTGGGGGTCATTATTTGATTCCCCCTAAAATAAGGAAAGCTGGTTAACCTAAAGATGTATGGCTGTATTGTTCGTTATGAAATTGGATTTAGGCCTGGATTCAGATTCTAGATTCAGACTTGCATTTGGAGGATCATTCTAGATGTTCACGAAATTGTGACTAATTTTAAGTGTACGAGTAATTGACAAGTATGTCTAAAGAAATGTATTATGTGTCTTTAGTGAATACGTCACATCTTATAAGGAATATGCTTTTATGTATTATAATTTTGGCTATGATCGGGCCATTAGTCCGACTTAGCAGACTTTGTTTTCTTCTGGACTCCAGTGAGGACTAAGAGCCACAGATTATAATGCCCCTATCATATAATAGTATAACTAAATGTATAATGGTTGCTTAAATAAACGTTAACAACAAACGACTTTAAGTTTGGGATGTCACTACCCGATTCAAAAAAACCACAAGGTGAAAATTTCCTTGAAAACTTCAAGCTTTTCACTTAGAAAACAAGGTAAAGCAGTCGAAGATGATATTTGTCAATATAATTCCTAAATTGAGGAGCAAAAGTAGCCAACATTATCACTTGCTTTAGAACTTGTACAAGCATTACTTCTTAATAACCTTAAATTCTTAACATTAATCAGTTTTGTAAGGCTGAAGTGCTCTATAACTATTTCTGTCACACTTGAGTTTTTTTAGCAAATAATAAACAAAGGTTTTAGGATCTGTTTAGGATTTTGAGTCAAAGTAACAAGGAATCGCAAAATACAATAATAGAGCAAGATAAAGAAAACAGACAACAACATCAAGATTTACATGGAAAACCCAAACAGGAAAAACCACAGTCGGTGATGAGCAAAAAAATCCCCTATGGTGATGGGAGAGTACAAAATTAATCTCGGGACGATGTGCCCTAAGGAGAGATCAATTAGTGATTAAAAATTCACTCATAATGCTCTCTCACAAAATAAGAATAGTGGACTAATAGCTCGTGTTCTGAGTGATCCTTGAGGATGATTATGGAGCCCAAGGCGATGTCCCTTATAAAGCAAGTAGTACGCCAAAATCGAGGAAAATGCTAGCCACGTTGGCACCACAGACACCACGAACTGCGGTGAGGATCACAGATGATCTGTAGCGCCCTCTAGGAGCAGTGATTTTTGCACATTTGGCCATGGATAGTGGCCTAACCCTCTCGGGCTTCATTGATAACAAGATTTGGGCTACTAAACCAAACAAAAGGGGATATCTAACTTTGAAAAAGTAAAAATTTTTAGTCTTAATGTAGCATGAATGACAAAAGTGACCCAGGAATTGTAATAGGGGACACCCAGAGCCACAATCACTACAATTTGAATGTGGATGCCAAGTCTGCCACTAAGATGTCAACTTCTTTTACTGACACTAGTGTTTTCCTTCCTCCCTCAGTGATTGGACTCTAAATTAACCTATCTTTCTGTACCTAACATAAAAAATGTAGAAAACGATAGACAAATGAGCACTAAGCCCAAAACATCACCCATGTACAGTAAAATATACACTCTTAAGAGTTAATAAGTGCATTCATATCCTAAATATGGAAATCATAAGCAATAACTTAAACTCAACTTTCAGTGGGAGTAAATCATTTTTCCTGGCCAAGTTAGGACCCGAACGATGAATAAATAGGCAAATGCAATCCATAAGTTTGGACATCTTCACCTGACTCCTAAGTTCTAATGAAGTACTCGATAGCCAACGTTGAACGATGAACGATGAATGCACTGCTAGCAGGCCATGTTGTTCAAGTGTCCCCGGAGCAATAAACTTAATAACATTGCATTATGTGATCTTAATAACATTAAATGGGTCCTTGAAATGATCAAACATGATCAAACTATTGAGCATGCTTTGCAAATGAATTAAACTTTCTACTTAATAAAGCTATAAGCAATAATGCACATTGACAGATATTATGTTCCTCCTTTAAATGATTTTGTGAGCCTTTCTCCGAAATGAACTCAGTAAGACTCTTTATTATCTAAAAATTAATTCATGTAACTTTGAAGCCATGTTGAGACTACCTAGAGCACAATAATAAGCTCTGGAAATCAAATAAGTCTTAATACTTTCAGTATATTCTTTTTTCATTATTTTGTTCCAAATTCCCATTTTCATTTACAATGTTGATTTGACAATGAATAAATTGTGTAATCTTACTCCAACTCAATTTACATAACCCCAACTTTTCATTAGTTGAGCCACTATTATTATGACGCTTAGTTCCTTACTCCTCATCCGGAACTATTTGCTAACTTTATTTCTTTATGACAACCCATTAGATCTCACTACTTAGTCATTCCCCTGGACTCAAACTCTTTCACAAGCAGTAAATCTTCCATTTTATGGGAATAATTCAAACAATCTTTTCTTAGCTTATTATAGAGCTGATGTTTGCACCTTATTCACCTCCCAAAAATCTTGGTTGCTTTGCTCAAGTAAGCTTTCTCATATAATTATAAGGGTTTTTCCTTAACAAACCCATCTGTTTTTTTTTTTGGGGGGGGTAGAAACTAACACAATAAATAGCACACTTGCCTTTAATATCATTAGAACATGGTTGTAATTCTTACTAACACAACTATATCATCAACTTTTCATCTCTTAATTTCCACTATTAATGCAATCTCTTCCGTACTTTAAAGTACATTAAACACTCCCTTCCACTTATCATTAATCATGCTCAAATCTAATAGCATACTCGCTATATTCCAATCCCCCATATGCCTAAGTCTTACTTAGCATAACTACATAAGTTTGTTTAACTTTCTTTTGAGCATATATATGTCACCATGGATCACACAATTTGTTCACAAGATATAACTTGACTACAATGAAATCAAGAGCTCATCCATACTCATTTCAAGCTTGCTTGAATTTTTGGTCATTCTCCCCTTAAGCACATATTTGATATACAACCTCAATCATGCTTACTCATCCACATACATCCCAAGGTTAACTTATCAACCTCATAGTTAAGCGATTCACTCAAAATAATAGCACAATTTATTCTTCCACCCGAAGTTAACAACTCACAATTCAATTGAAATAAGAGATATAACACTCTAAAATTTGTTGAAAAAAGGTGGAAAGAAAAAGCGTTACCTTAGAATGAGTTTGAAATTAGGAGTAAGGAATGAATATGGGTGAGGGAGGTGGCCACGGTGGCAGTGCTGGCCAAAAGCAGCAGTGGTGAGCACCGATGATGGCCAGCGAAGCATAAGGCAGCAACAGGGGAGGTTTGAGGCAGTTGAGCATTCGTGCAGGGAAGTAGAAGTTTGCCTTCATTTTTTTTTTTTTTTTTTGGTGTTGTTTCTTTCTGATTTTGTTTTTGTTGTTAAAAGACCCACATGCTATTTTAAGAGGTCATCTCTTAACTTAGTAAGGCTCTCGTATTCATCTATTTATTTTTCGGTTTGGATAACTACTTCATCATATCAAATTAAATGTACGTTTATCTCAAAAGATTTCTTTTTCCACATGGTCACAAAACTGACCGCACATTTTGCCCATGGTGATTTGCTAGATTTATTTATGTCCTTAGTTCCTAAAAATTCATCATGACTCAGTAAATTTCCTACCTCACTCGAGTGTGCGGGAAATTACATACTTTTACATACTTGTCTAAGATTTTATATACTTTAGAAAAAAAATTCCGCAATTATTTAATTTATTAAATCACGCATTGCTTTGGATGACATTAGAAAAATGTGCAAGTCACTGCTCCAATTAATCACAATCATATGCCTAATGCAAGAATTAACATTAATTAAACGTAGTTAGGTAATGGTGTGTTACATTCTCCCCAGCTTTTAAAAAAAAAAAAACTTTATCCTCGAAACTTACGCTAAACACAGCTTTGAAACAAATTTCGATAGTGACTTTTCATTACATCACCTGTTTCTTATACAACCCCAGATGTTCCATGACTAGCCCACATGAGTTTAACCTAAGGTGTAGCTTCGTTATGTAACCATTTAACCTTGTGATCGACCATTTCCATGGTGTGTTCTTCGTAAGTTAACATTTCCTCCTTGACTTGTAATGGTGCACGCACTACAGTGTGTCAAATTGTAAACATAATTTTAGAGTTGTGAAAATTGAAATACACCATGCCAATGATGCAACTCCGATGGTAAGGATAGTCAATAGGCAACATTGAACCCTCCAATGCTCTTAATTGGAGAAACCTTTAGAAATACTTTGTCTTCCACTTGGAACTCTAAAGGCTTCCTTCTGTGAGTAGCGTATGTTTTCTATCTACCTTGTGATGCTTTCTTTTTTATTTTATAATATGAGTTTGATCTTCTCAACTGTCTCTTGAAGTTTTCATGACGTAAAATTAAGCTTCTATTCAATTCATTCTAGCAAAGATAAGTCATATACCTTATGCCATACTGAGTATTAAAAGGGGTCATCTTTATAGTGACTTGGTAATTATTGTTATATGAAAACTCTGATAAAGGCATGTATTCTCCCAATTTTCCTTGGAAATAAAATATGTAGGCCCATAATGTGTCCTACATAACTTGGTTTATAGTCTTTCTTTGGGAGATAATAGTTTTATGTCAAAAGTTTTTGTGTAACCTTCCAAAATCTCACTTGGGAATTTAGGTCTCTGTTGGAAATGACGTCTTTGGGCATTCCATAAAATCGGGCCAACTCACCAATCTCCCAACAATCACGTATTGCTAAAAAATAGGGGAACTTTGTGAGTTTATCAACTATTACCCAAATAGCATTTGTTTTTTTTAAAAAAATTATTAGGGGCAACTCCATGATAAAATCCATTGAGATAATTCCATTTCCAAGTGGGAATTTCTGGTGGCCACTATTCACCCACTAGCCGTTCACATTCAGCTTTGACCTTTTGATAGGGAGACATTTACCCCATATTCAGGTAAGTTCCTCTACATTTTGTTCCACTAAAAGGTTGCCTCAAGTCTCTCTACATTTTAGTACATGTAGGGTGGACAGAATACCTTGTATTGTGGGTGTCAAACAATATCCTTTCCCTTCATTCCATCATTTGAGGCACACATATTTTGTGTGAAAATCTTATAACCCCTTGATCATGTTTGTTGAATCCCAAGGCCTCCTCTTACCTTATATTCACTTTAATCCTTCATATCCCTAAATCTCCACTTGTGCTCGTTTAACCTCATTAAAGGGGGTAGACAAGCTACGGAGGAATGACTTAGGGTCATGTGGCAACATGAGTTCCATTCCCGTGCTTTGCAATTCCCTCAAATTTTCTGGTCGAATGACTTTCATTGCATTTACATGATGATATATTTTACGTCTTAATGCATTAACAGCAACTTCGGCGCATTGTGTTTGGAGATCATAGGCCTTAGGAAGTTCTAGCTGCCTTCATTGCTGCAAATTTGCCTTTGTTTAGGTAAATATGCACTTAAGATTCTTATAGTCAATGAAACTTTTACAATGACTCTCACATAGTTAATGTCTCCAACCTGTTAGTCCCGGCAATTGTGGCCAATCCCAAACCATGAATGGATTAATTCCTCTCATAAGACTTTAACTACCTAGAAGCATCACTGTAGATTGTAAATTATCTTCCTCTTCTAGATAATGCCAAACCTGGTTTAGGTAGCAAGGCTATCTTTATCTCATAAAAAATAGGTTCATACTTGTCATGTCATTCAAACTTTGTTGTTTCTCTTAATAGGTTGGTAAAGGCAGGGCGATTTTTCGAAAATCCTGCACAAAGCGTCTGTAGTACCCTGCCATTCCTAAGGGGCTTGCCTTAGTAATGTCAATGAGTTTGGCCCACTGAGTACTGCATCTACCTTGTGCGGGTCTAGTTTAATTCCTTCCTTATAAATCACATGTCTTAGAAAGTCACTTCTGATAACTCAAAGTCACATTTTGGTACTTTACATATGGCTTATGCTCCCCTACAGTTTGTACCAGAATTTTCAGATGCTCCACATGCTCTTTTTCTATCTTACAATGTATTAGAATATCATCAGTGAAGATAACCATAAATTTATCCAAGATACTAAACACCTGGTTCACCAAATCCTTGAAGGTCGCTAGGACATTTGTTAATCCGAATGGCATTACAATGAAATCCTAGTGACTATAACAAGTCATGAATTAAGTTTATATCTTAGCTAATGGTAGCCCGACCTAACATCAATCTTCAAAACGCTCCCATTCCTTGTAATTAGTCAAATAGATCATCAATCCCATGCAATAGGTACTGATTCTCTATTGTGATCTTGTTCAATTCTTTGTAATCTGTACATAATCTCAATGTCCTATCCTTTTTCTGCTCAAATAAGACTGGATTCCACCAAAGGAACACGTTTGGTCTTATATAGCCTTTTTGTAATAGCTCCTGTAGTTGCATTTTTAATTCTTTCAACTCAGTTGGGGTCGTTCTATAGGGGGCTTGGATATGAGTCACACCTGAGGCTCCAATTCCATCTTAAAATCGCTCTCTTCATTAGGTGGTAACCCAGGAATTTATATGGAATATGTCAGGAAATTCTTTGACTACAACAAATTGGCACTTATGCTACAGTAGGATTTATGGCACAAGTTTCAAATTCTCGTGGCAATGTGATTTTGCCACAGAAATTTTTTTAATGCGTCTCATGGCACAAGAGAGTGTGGCAAGATATTTGCCACAAGAAAATGGTTGTCATGGCTACAGGAAAAATTGTAGCCATAGGAATACCTATGGCAAAGTACTTCTGTGAGCCATGGGAAGTCTCGTAGCAAATCTACTTCCAGCCACTTAAGTACCCGTGGCAACATATTTTGTTAGCCACAGGACCTACCGTAGCACGTTTACTTATGGCTACGAGAACACCCATGGCAAGCCATTCTTGTAGCCACGTGAACACTCGTGGCACGCGCAATACTTGCCACAAGTTCAGTTGTGGCGAGCTATTTATTCATCCATAATAACACTGTGGGAAGTGCAATCCCAGCCACAAGATCGCCTATGGTAAGTCAACTACTAGCCATAAGAGTATCTGTAGCAAGCTAGTCCTTTTTCCCAAAGAACCCATGGAAAGTGACATTGTAGCCATGAGATTGTCGATCACAAGTTGTTGTTCAGTCTTGTAGCATGATCACAACCAAAGAGGGAAAAAAACCGTATATAGACTGTTATATATAGCAAAACAATTCTTCTTTGCTAATAGCTTGATGGGCATCACAATAAATTTCGCTACACAATTAACATGTGATTATATAACCTGTTATGTTACAACTAATAAAAGATATATCAGATACAAGTTGCATTACATAATACCAAAGGACATTCAATAATATGTTCAAATACTCAAAATCACCCCTAAGTAGTATGTTGTTATAAAGGTCCCTAGTTAATCTAAATTACTTTTCATAAATCACCATGAGTAGAATATCTAAGAAACTCTTCAAGCATGTTCTTCATCTTTTTTTCCCACATCTTATTGTTAGCTTCAATCTTGGCGTCCACCTCTTATCTTGTTGTCTCTGCTTCTTTCCTAGCTTCTTTTGCTTCTTTCTTGGCTTGTTCTGCTTCTAACTTTGCTTGCTCGGCTTCTTTTCTAGCTTCTTCTACATCTTTCTTAGCTTCCATAATGCTTGCATCGGCTCGTTTTTTGAGTTCCATAACATCTTGAGCAAGATCCAAGCGTGAAGGCTTAACCCCAAAATAATCGGTAATACTCTTACCCCTTCCATATGCACGCAAATACCCATGTTTGTCCTTACCAAGAACCTCTTGGAATATTTGTTCATCAGTTTTGTTGTTAAGGCCTTGTTCTCTTTCATTTTTCAGTTTCTCCATTGCAGCCTATGTTTGATATCACAGCACATTAAATATGTATAATATAGGCATTTGAAGTGAATCATGAAGATTAACGCGATCATACATAAAATGTATGCATACTTACCTTTGCATGCATGTTGTTTGCAAGGTTTTCAGCATTGATAGGTTTATCAGATGTCCTCGTACGGGATTTAAGCATCAAATCAAGTCTAGAACATTCTCTCCCACACTTCTGTTTCTAAAATCATGAAATAAACCAAATATAATGTTATGGAGTAGAATAAAAAAAACTTGCCACTGGTAAAAATATTATGGAATTTTTCATGATTTCTAAAGAATTATGTGGGCAAAAAAATTAAAAAAAAAACTTGAAAGTGCTTACAAAATCATGTCTTAGACGAGCGTAGCTTTGGGTGTCATTATAATGAGGCATTTGCTGATGTGCTCTACTTTGTCGACTTTTCTCACTTTTTGCGTGCCAAAGTTAGTACGCACATAAGCAATGATAATTTTAATCGTTTACGTATTTTCATAAATAATTTTTTACCTGAAACTCTGGAGAACTCCACAAGTTAACCAAGTACTTCCAATCTACATCCAACATATACGCGGGCCTATTCTTCATCCAATCTGCTTTTGTTTTCAGCTTGGGATTGTCAAAATACTTGCGTTTTAACTTATGTCTGCTATCCCTAAAAAGAGCTTTTGCATGTCTAAGGATAGCATTTTTCCTTAACTCTGGGCTATCAAAGGAGAAAACTCCATAGAAGTTTGCAATAGATATTATTAATGAGAAAAGTTGTAAGACATAGTCAGTCTAAGAGCAAAGAGAAATAATCATGTTCATTCATTTACCTGCACACAACTCCATAAATGTTCTAACGCCTCAGGCTTGATTTCATCCCAACCACTTACTTGTACAGGAATTACTGTTCAATTTCTAACTTGATTACCCAAAAAGAAAGAAAAGCTTGATCCATTGGCACCCACAGGAATACCATCATTATCAAACTTCACTGTTAACTTTTCACCTAGAGGTAGCGTAGTTAACTTTCGACAATAGACAATGCCCCTTGTTTTCTTCGTTGTACTTAATTGTAATTAAACATCAGTAATTAACATATAAGATGACAAGTTCGGTCTCTTACAAGAAGGTATAATGTTGAACATCCATAGTATACTCATTAGAATACAACCCCACAATTATAAGGTTTACTTTAACACATGAGGCAAATATATATACCAGCAGCATTGAGTTCACTTTCGTTGTTTCCCGTCCCTTGATTCATTGATGTTAAGTTCTGATCTTCCATCGTGTGCTCCACAGAACACATCCCTACAATTGGAGTAGTTTCATTCACTGTATATGAATATTTCAGATCATAATGAGTTGTTATACAAATGAACTAGAACGCAAAGAGAGCATTAATCAAAGACATGCTAGCCATACAAACGAACCAGAACGCATCGGTGGCTATACAAACGAACTCGAACATAATTAGTCAAACACCTGCTTATACAAATGAACCAGAATGCAAAGAGAGCAACTTCCAACCATAGGTAGTAGTTAGAGGGACACTATATGGAGAAGGGAAAAAGTGCAAAGATAGGTAACTGTGGTGCCTTCTACCCTTAAAATGGACAAGAACAGCAAAGATCACTTATGGGTTGGTGGATTTTGTGTGGTGAATATAGCTTGATTTTTTGTCATGTGGCCCCCCTGGGACATACCTTGTAGAGGGGAGGGTGCCAGAGGTCACTTGGAGATGGTTGACCTCGTTTAGGATGGATAGCAAAAGCAGGAATTGTATTAAAGATAAGATTTACAGCATTCCTGCTATAACATACTACAAATTTTAATTGAGGACCTGAAGATATGAAAAGCATTCCCAGTAAGGTGTAGAGCAGTATTAGAAGGGAACTAAAGATGATTTTAGCCAGTACGAGCTAGGAAGCTAGAAGTTGGATGAAACTGGTTTGCAAAGCTACAGATAGAGCCACATAGAAAGATAAAAATACTGTGGGTATGAAATAGAAGCCTATCTGATATCCGTCTAGCTAGTTAATCCACTCTGTCGGCTGCCCCTTCATTGTTAGTTGAGACTATTTTTGCCATTGTGATGAGTTGGATATTTCCACTAGAAGATAACGAAATGGGGAGGGGAAATAGTTACAGTTTCTTGGTATAAGAACCCCTTTCCAAGAAGATTAATTTTATACTAGGTAGTATATACATAGCAGCAAAATTGTTGTTCTTGTTGTTCTCATTTGCTCAGTCCCTCCTCCAAAACTTTTAGGAAAGATCATGGATGCCAAGGTTACTGATCAAGAAAGAGATGGTTCTAAGATGAAGAAGAGGCCAGATAGTTAGAAATTACCAAAAATACCAGTAGATCATGTCTAGAACAGAAAAGCACTCAAAATTTTCCGAAGCTATGCCATCAAAGATTTTGAGGAAACCCTGGCATTAGACTCCACCAACCAAGACATTAGGAGCAAGTCATCCTGCTTAGTTAACAAGGACTTGACATTAGACTTCACAAACCCTGACAATATACTAGTTGATAAATAATTCAAATGTCACTTTAAGGGGAAAAAAAAAGCGAAAAACATTACCTGGATTGATGGGTCTTCTTTCTTCATTGCTTCCTGCTTGATTCCCAGATGACAAGTTCAAAGCTTCCACAGTTTGTCTTGTTCCACTTTCTATTGGAAATTATCAAATCGAAATGAGATGTTTCAACTTCATATTAAGATAACAAAACCCATTCCACTCATATTCACAAAAACTATAGCATATGCACACAATAGCTTGCAACCGTATTATCTCGGCCAAAAATGGGTATAAATGCCATTGGGCCTTATAGGCATATAATCCCTTTTGCTATACAAATGAACCAGAACGCAAAGAGAGCATCAAAATACATCCCCACAAGTGTGGCATTTCATATAAATCAAATGAACCAGAACAGAATTAATCAAACAAACCAGAATTAGTCAAACGAACCAGAACGCAAAGATAACAAAACCCATACATCCCCACAAGTGTGGCATTTCATATAAATCAAATGAACCAGAACAGAATTAATCAAAGAGAGCAACTTGCAACTGTATTATCCCGGCCACAAATGGGTAGAGAGGCAGGCCATCATATAATCGACAAGCATACAAATCTACTTCCAAGCTACTTCTAGAACAGAAATAATCAAAGACCTGCTCACTATACTAGTTCAAAAATAATTAAAACGTCACTTTAAGAGAAAAAAGCAAAAAACATTACCAGGATGAACTTCATATTAATATAACAAAACCCAATCGACTCATATTCACAAAAACCTGACCGTGACAATACCTGAATCTCACAGTAGCCGTCAGCAGTAGGGAGCCAATGGCAAACACATACCAAATAATAATAATAATTGTCATATTCTTACCTTGATCCACTCCGTTAATTTCTAAATTTACATGATCATAATCATCATCAAAAAATTCTTGCTCATCAAGAAATCCATGAGTATCACCATAAATGTTTTCAGCAAATAGTTGTTCATTTGTCTCTGATGTCCACAAAAACAGAAGTAGATGAATTTGAATGACTAAATTAAAAAGAAAAAAAGGATTTTCCATTTGCATAAGTTCTCACCTTCATCATTGGCTGTAATATTCTCATCTAATTGTTGTTGGTTGCTCATTGCTATTCCACAAGATACAAGTCCAACTTATTTGATTAAAATTATATTCGAGTAAAATAATAAAGAATAACTGAAGGATAAGTACAAATGGACATGTGTATACCTTGCTCCACAGCTTTAAAGGCTGCAGCAACCTTCTTTAAGGCTTCATCACCAACTACTGCTCGTTGTTGTTTCTTACTCATAAGCAGAAAAATTCGCTATGGACATTGGTGCAATGGTTTGCTTCATTTCTAAACCTTTCGGTTTAGTTCAAGACCTAGTCTATAATACATCAAAAATTTTATAACATTCATTTAGCACCCATCTTCTATATATGGCAATGTGCTTTTTTTTTTTTTTACCTTTTTCAGAAGTGTACTAGCATGGTCCAGCTCTTGTGCACGTAATTCATTACCAGCGGAATTAAGTTCTTCGTCAGCATCATTGCAACATGGAACATATTCTACATCATTATCCATCTGACTTTTCTGCTTCCCCTTTGCTCGTTTTGCATTAGTATCATCCATTAAACTTGTCAAAGAAGTAGTTATGTGCTTAATGCCAAGGGACTGGAGTTTTAATTTGTTCTCCCTAATCCTTGATATCCTCTCATTCTCATACTCATTTGTAAGGGTGGTTTGCTTCTTTGTGCGTGAATTTGCCCTAAGATTTGACATTCTTCAAGGCAAACGTCACTAAAAGATATAAACATGGTAATATTGTAACACCCCGCATTTTCATTTCCCGTTAAGCTAATTAAATGTCCTTTTTACGTTCTAAAATCGTATTTTTAGTAACCGTATGAGTTAAATTATTAATCGATGTGCTTTTGGGAGCTATACTTTTATTAAAAAGGATATTATTATTGCTACTATTGATTTCAAAGTCAATTCGTGCCATTTATGCCTTTAAATTATTTCGATAATTCAATTTAGTCGTTATTCGATTTATTTAGTCGTTTCCTGAAAACGATTAGATTTTCAACCTTAGAATTAGTTTCGAGGCTTATTAAATCGAACTTCGAGGTATTTGGGTTTGAATAATTGATGAAGGGTTATGTATCGATTTGAGTTTAGAACAAGACATTTGAGATTGGACTAGCGGTTTTAGTTGAACGTTGTTAGTTTAACCCAAAACAAACAAAAAAAAAAAAAGAGATTGAAAAGGGAGAAAAGGGGGACCGAAGTCGGGAGACCCCGACCCCCCCTTCTCACCGCACACACTCTCTCTCTCTAGCCCATCTCTCTCACTCTCTCTCTCTCTCTCTCTCTCCGGCGACCGGCCACCTGGCGCTGCCGCCGGCCAGCACGCGTCACCGGTGAGAGAAAGGGGCGAACGGTCCCCCACACCACGCGTCCACCACCGCCCAAAAGCCACCACCGTCTCCCTCATCTCCTCACCTCACACACGCTATACTCGCCGGTTCCAAGCCCCAATCCGCCTCCCCTGGCTGCCGGCGACCAACCTGTACCGAGGCTGAGCGAAAATCGGCCATGGCTGGGCCGATTCTGGCGCAAGGACGGCCGGATACGCGGTCGAAATCATGCATGCACGGTGAGTTCGAACTTCTCAACTCCTTTAAATTGAATCCCCACCTTGAATCCTCCTTAACCATGCTTAAATTTCTCAAAAAACCACAAGTTAGGGTTTTTGGGTTTGGGCTAGTCGATCACGCGCGAAGAGCAGAGGAGCATCTGGCTTTTGGTGTTCGATTTTGGCCTCAAATCAAGCTAAATTGCGTGTCTCTAGCGTGGTATCGAGGTGGGTGTTCTTCGCCTCCTAAACTAATATTAATTTTCAAACGAATTTCAGCAGATTGATGTTGCATGTTAAGTTAGGGTTTGTTAAATTCGTTAGGAATGTCAAGAAATGAGCTGTTCATGCTTAGGTTCGATTCATTTGGTTGATTTATGCCTGAAATTGTAAATCGATGCGAATTATGTGCATTTAGCCTTGATTCGAGTCCATGAGTGAAAACCATGCGTGAACTGTTAATTCGAAGTTGTATTAACGTGCTTAGCATCGATTCAAGTTAATGAGTTAACATGTGAAAAAGAATTAAAATCGAAGTTAATTTAACGTATTTAGCTTCGAATCGAGTCAATGAGTTATTGTTTGAAAAGGAATTAGAAACGAAGTTAGTTTGATATGTTTAGCATTGATTCGAACCCATGAATGCAAATCATGCTTGAATTGTTAATTCGAAGTAATTTAAACGTGCTTAGCATCGATTCGAATCCATGAATGTAAATCATGCTTGAGATATTAATTCGAAATTAGTTTAACGTGTTTAGCATCGATTCAAGTTAATGAGTTAATGTATGAAAAAGAATTAATATCGAAGTTATATTAATGTGCTTAGCTTCTATTTAGGTTATTTAGGTAATATATGAAAAAGGATTAAAATCGAAGTTCTTTTAATGTCTTTAGCTTCCATTCGAATTAATTAACCAAAGCATGCAAATGAGCTAATTTTCGAGGTAAACGAAGGGTGTCTGGCTCCGAATTAAGTAGCGTAGCCAATACATGTTAAACGAATTAATCTCGAAGTTATATAAACATGTTTAGGTTCGACTCGAGTTAAACTAACTAATGCATGTAAACGAATTAAATTCGAAACTATTGAAATATGTTTAGTTTTCACTCGAACCTCTGTTCTCTGTACATTCACGCTTAGGAAAGTTGCTTCGAAATGTATCGTATATGTTTAGAATCAAATTATGTTTGATTTATTGAATAAAGTGTTGTCGATTCATGAATAAATGTGGCCATATGAATGCTTGTTGTAGCGCACCGCTGAATGGTGCTGGATGCTCAGGTAAGAACCTAAACTTCACCCTTTATTTTTATAAGCTAATAGGATAATATGTTGTGATTAATGAATCGATGAATCGAGTTGGTAGTTGGATGGTTTGAGGAAAGAATCATGAGCGTTCGAGGTCCTGTGGTACAGTGCTTGTGAGGAGGGAGTTCGGGTTGTGAAATTACCGCAATCGTGTGGATTGCGAGGCCATGTGTGGCTCATTGTGTTGAAATGATTATGAAGTGTTTGAATGTGAAACGTGTGAATCCCTTTTCCTCTTTTATATCTAAGGTGCATTATGTGTGAAAGTGTGGTGATTTGACAAAGAACGTTTATCGTGTTTTCAAACTAATAATAGCCATGATTAATAGCAAGCAATGACCTATTTTCGCTATACAAATAGTATTTGGGAGTGAACCTGCTTAAATGGGGGAATCCCTAAAACGATTTAGAAAAGTGTGAGTTATGTGATAAATGATTTTACCAAAAGACAAAGCAAAATTATTAGCCGTTATGGCCGATACGCTTTAAGTGGCTAAGATAATGTGCTGCGGACAATATGATATGATGTAATGTTAACCTAGGGGATAAGTCCGGATAAACCCTAGAGGCTCTGACAAGGGCTAATGTAATGGTCCGATATGTTATATGTAGCCATCCCGAGAGTAAGAGCTTAAGCGTGAGCATTAGGTCTCACTATGGGGTCGAGAATAGTTCTCACCCAATCAGCACCCTGTAATGATCTTATGCCAGAAGTATTTTCGTACTAAGTTAAGGAAAGCAATTGGCCTTTGCCATTTTATACGTTTTAAAGTAAAAGAATGTTTTACGGGCCCAAAGAGGCCATATGAAATGAATTTGAAATGCTTGTAAGGGTCGTTTTACGACGAATGCGAAATGTAAACTCTTTCAAAAGGTTGAGAACCTCAAGGTTATGAAATGCTTTCAATGTTCAAAGAAAGTTTCATTGCAGATTTAAAGAAAATGTTCTTAAATATGATGAATGTGGATTCTTAGCCTGTGTATTAAAGGAAAGCTGTCAATGGATGTATTATGAATGATTTTTAAGTATGGTTGAACGTGAATTCCAATCTTATGTGGCATCATTCTTATCCATAGCAAATCTGTCTGATTTAAAGTGTATGAAATGAGAAAGAAAGTTATAGCACGTTGAAAATTCTATGAATGAAGGCGTCTCTTCCTAAAAGAGTGAACGTTGATATGTGTTTATGTGTGTGATATGTATATTATATGAATGAAATGCCAAGAAAAGTGTATTTATGAAAAGGGATAACCTTATATACACATCATATGATTGAGGGTTCATGTGTAGTTCAAATGGAGTATTAGGAAGTTATGTTATGAAAAGAAAAGATCCTTATACTTAGCCTTCGATACTTACTCACGTGCCTAACTGCTTGCTAGTAAAGAATTCCGTCGTTGAGGAACCTAGAAATATGACTGAGTGGTCGAAGTGAAGTTTATGTTTAGTGATCCTCCCATAAAGGTTCTATGAATATCTATTATGATAGTAAAGTATGGAAACGTGATATGTGACTAGTAAAGATAGTATTGCCTGCAACGGTTTTGGTTTTAAGGGGGTTGGGGGACACTCACTGAGCGTGTGGTTGCTCATCCCACTACTCTTTCCCCTTTTCCCCAGGTTTTCTTTCTGACAGGAAGAAGTTGAGTCAGATAAGTCCAGAAGGAACCTATTGTTGCTTACAAGGCGTCGTATGTGCTCATTTGAAGGGATCTTACGTGTTTAATGAAGTCATGTAATGTACTCTTAGTTTATAAAGGTCTGTAAATGATTATTCTAGTTCATGTAATGCATATGGTATAAAGGTCGCTCTGTATGGCCGTCTGAGCCAACCATCAAGTTAGTTAGATGTCTTCTTGATTTAATTTAGCTATGTTTTGGGATGTAAATCTTAATACTCCGGTTTTGTTAACCATTGAGTTGTATCTTCAATTTCTTCTTTATTCATAAATCAATCTGGTTGGTGTACTCCGAGCGAGTGGCTCGTTGAGTTATGAACTCCGGCGTGTGGCCGTTGAGCTATGTTTCAAATGTTTGCGCTTCCGTTGATTTACAGGGACTTATTGTAAGGCTTTTAGCCTGGAAATGGTCAGTTTTTAGGGGGAACTCTGCCCATTTCGTCCCAGGAATTAAGTAAGAAGTTAGGAAAGCGTAACGCTTCTGGCCTAGGGGCTGGGGGTGTTACAAATATGTAAGTGAATCACAATTTAAAACAATGTCATCATAGCTTATTGTCATACTAACTCTGACCTACATTGAATAATTAGAGGGAAGAAGACCATTAGATAAAGCCAAACTATTATAACAATTTTGAACCAACAGCTTCAACAAGGTTTGTATAATAGTAAATTAACTACCACGAATATATATATTCAGAGACATGCAACAATAACAGCCTATTAGTAGATTAAGCAATATCATCTTCACCAATGCTATGTGCATCATTGTTGGTAGCATCAACATCACTCTCATTGTCATCATGGCCACTGTCATTTTCACTTCTATGGCCATCAAACTCTCTTGGTTGGTTGAGATTATTTGCCTCCACAACTAAATCATTCATATCATCTCTACTGTAAGCATGAACCTCACCTTCATCTTCTTCATACAGGGACTCATTTAGTAATGGCCTTGAATCACTTTATTGAAGGGCATCTTCTTCAAAAGTTTCCTTCTACAGGACGTCATAGCGATGTCGTGGTTGTCTCTTAACGACAACAATCCAGTTTGGGTCATGCCCATCCCTAACATAGAAAACTTGAGAAGCTTGAGACACTAAAACATATGGGTCTTGTGTTTTGAGCTGATGTTGAGTATTAATAATAACAAATCCATACTTGTCAACTTTCACTCCTTTGCCGTGGTTATGGACATCCCACCAGTCACAATTGAAAAGGATAACATATCTACCATCTAAATATCGTAGTGAGATTATGTCTGTAAGCACCCCATAGTAATCAATCTCTCTAGAGTTGTTTGCCCCTTTTACCATTATTCCACTGTTTTGATTCTTTCTCTTCATTTCAACTTCCCTCGTGTGAAACCTAAAACCATTTGCTATATATCCTTGGAATCGTTGCACACTTTGAGAAGGGCCTAACGCTAATGCCCGCAAATCTTTTGCAACCTGATCACTGCCTTCATCGCATACGTCTATGATCTAATAAAAAGGGTAAAAAATAGGGGGAAAATATTTAGTCCTCAATGGATTAATAGTTGCAAAATAAGGGAAGGAGTCAATGATGATGACGTAACATACTCGATCACGAAACCATTCCCAAAATTCTTGGGTGAATTGACCTTGTTTGTACTCACTATTGACAAAAGTTATGTTAGTATATGTTCTAATGGAAAAGCTATTTAAAAAATAATTGAAATATTCCAATTAATAATGACTAGAGTCGTACTATAAGTAAGGTCCAACTTCATCACAATTTTTCAATACATAATCTCGAGCTTGACTGAATTCTTCACTTGTAAGAAGGTTTGGTTTTCCCTTTCCTAAAGGAGTGCCGCAAGGTGCAAATATTGATAGACCTTCATAAATTTGATTTGTCTCATCGGCATTTCGTTCCACTTGATTAAACTTTGTCTCAATGTGATGCATATATTCCTCAATAATATATCCTTCTGCAATAGACCCTTTAGGTTTGCTTTTGTTGCGGACATAACACCTTAGCTTTCGCAAGAGCCTACAACAATAAGGTAACATCCTAATTATTATAAAGTTTGTTATTTATACAAAGTTTATAATTTACAAGATCACAACAATTATGTGCCTTTCAATCGAATACATCCATCGGTAATGAACTGGTCCACAAAGTTTTGCCTCTCTTACAAGGTGAACACATAAGTGCACCATCACGTCAAAAAATGAGGGGAGGAATACTTTCTCCATTTCACATAGAGTAAGACTGATCTGCAAGTCAAGATTATCTAAGTCTTCCAATTTCAAAGACTTAGAACACAAATTCTTAAAAAACAAACTCAGTTTAGCCACCACATCATAGACTTTAGCATGAGACACTCCACAAATTGCAAGAGGCAATAGCTGCTCCAAAAGCACATGGCAATCATGGGTTTTAAGTCCCTATATCTTACGTTCCTCAAGGTTAATACACTTTGAGAAGTTCGATGAATATCCATCTAGAACTTTCACCGCCTCTAAAAACTTGCACACCTTTTCTTTTTCTGCCCTAGATAGTGTGTACAATGCTGGTGGAATTTGCCATTTTCCATCCACCAGCTTAGGAGCAAGATGCTTCATGATATTTAGAGACTTTAGATCATGTCTAGCATTTATGTTATCTTTCGATTTCCCCTCGATATCTAACAAAGTGCCCATAATATTGTCACATACATTTTTCTCAATATGTATCACATCAAGGTTATGGCGAAGCAAAAGCCTACTCCAATATGGAAGTTAAAAAAAAATGCTGCTCTTTTTCCAATTATCATCTCTTTTAGGGATCGGTATTGTTTTCCCAAATTTCATGCCTTTAAGGTCACTTACTTGAGCAAAAATTTGAGCACCAGATAGTACCTCGGGAGGACTTCTCCTCTCAACTTTTCCATTGAATGATTTACTATCTTGAAATTTATGATCAAGTGGCAAGAGACGACGATGATCCATATAGCAACATTTTCGGCAATTGGGTAATCGATGTGAACTAGTTTCATTGCTGCAACAAGGGCAGGCTTTGTAATCCTTAGTAGACCACCCAGATAGGTTGGCATAAGCAGGAAAATCATTAATTGTCCAAATGACAACAGCATGCATTTGAAAATATTCTTCTCTTAAAGCATCATAACTTCAAACCCCAACATCCCAAAGCACCTTCAACTCTTCAATCAAAGGTTACAAGTATATATCAATGTTTTTACCTGGGGCACTCTTTCTAGGAATTAGTAAGGACAAAAAAGAATATGGTTGTTTCATGCACAAGCAGGGTGGAAGGTTATATGGAATAAGCATCACTGGCCATATACTATAATCACTTCGAAGGCCACCGAAAGGATTGAAGCCATCACTAGCTAAACCTAATCTTACATTTCTAGAATCAACTGCAAATGATGGGTATAACTCGTCGAGAGACTTCCAAGCCTTTGAGTCAGCAGGATGTCTAAGAACTCCATCATCGACCCGTTTGTTTGCATGCCATGTCATATCCTCTACTGTTTTTGATGACCTATATAACCTTTGCAATCTAGGTGTTATTGGAAAACAACGTAACACCTTCGTAGAAGTTTCACTATGTTTAGAATGGCATATTAAACATTCTTCAAGGTTAGAATTCTCCTTCCAAAAAAGCATGCAATCATTAGAACATGCTTCTATCTTCTTATACCCAAAGCCTAAGTCAGTTATCATCTTCCGTGCTTCATAATATGTCGAGGGAAAATCTGCACCTTTAGGTAACACACTCTTAAATAACTGAAGCATATTAGTAAAAGCTTTGTTTGTCATCCCATCTACACACTTAATCTGAAATAACTTGGGAATAATGATAACTTTGAGAACTCATCATACCCAGGGTATAATAATTCTTGAGCATCTTTCATCAGCCTTTCATAAATGTTTGATTCTTTACTATTATTTGAATGCTCGTGATTATCTACTTCGTCATCCATCATGAGCTCATCATCACTTAAAGGACCACGAGCATCATGTATCATTTCAAAAATACTATCAAGATGATTGTCTTCCTCTAAATCCTTCCTGGGCCGTTTAAGAGAAGGTGCATATTCACCATGATAAATCCATCGAGTATACCCCCGTACTATACCATTTATAAAAAGGTCTTCATTTATCTCTTTCCTTGTCTTATGACGACTATTGTTGCACCATTTACAAGGACAAGGGACCTTATATTCTTCACCATCAGTGCTAGTAGGTATATTAGAGAAAGCAAAATCGAGAAACGCCCTAACTCCATTTATGTATATGTCACTTCATCTATTACCGCAAGTCATCCATTCTACTCTCTTCTTAACTTGTTCTAAATTATCGACCATTTGTTTTAAGGTAAAAATAATCTGCACCATAACATTTAAAAATAAGAATAAAATATTAGGATTTTTAGAATGAAAAAAATTAAAACAACAACATACATATTTCTAATTACGTTAAGCACCAAAAACAAATTAAAAAACTGAAAACAAAAATTATAAGAGAATAGTCAAGCACTAAAAACAAACTAATAACAGAATCTTCAGCAATCCTATTTCTAATTACGTTAAGCCAAAATTGGCTTCAACACTAATAACACAGTATATGTACTCCAACATACATATTAATAAGGGATAAAATTCAATACTAATAAGCAAACATAGCAAGGGAGCATAAAATGAACAGAGGACTATATGTATTCCATAAAGAGTTAATTATCTCAGAAATTGTACCTAAGAAGGTTAGAAAGCACTGTCGCAGCTGAGAATGACGCCACTAAACCCAATTAGACAGCCAGAAAATCTGCTCCTATAAAACGGGGTAAAAAGAAGATTGATTGACATATCAAACTTCAATACTAAAAAGACTGTGTCAAATAAGAAACATACACAAGAGACAACATAGTCCTCTTGATAAGGTAATTATTTTGACCCCAAATATTAGGACGATTACTGACAGTTTGCAATTCTCATACAGCAGAATGCCTATTTTTTAATTGGATAACATTAAATGAACTTCAGTACCTGTAAGATGAAGCAAATGAAATTCTTAGGGACATTGAATATAGATAAACATTCAGAAGTTTAGAAGGCTTCATGTAACATGTAACAAGTTGTCAAATGTACTATACATCATAAACCCATAATGTATGTTCTTAGGCTATTTAAAGTGACATTTCAGACATGCAAGATCGTTGATAAAGACTTCAAACTTATTGATACTATTTAAGGAGATACTTTGAAAGTCCTAGGACATAGTGATAGAGGGACGGAGCTAGTTAGGACAACCAAAATGATAATTACTACACACCATTCTTGTAATGTTTGACAAAATGTCCAGAGACTAATTGCTGACCATGTGCTCCTATTGAACCCATCAAATGTTTAGGGTGTTCCAACATAGTATTGACAGTGTCCCACCATCATTTCTATTCCACAACATTCCAACACTTCAAACCAAACAAACAGGGACAATAGAGCCATTCCCCTATTGAATTACTTATGCTGATTAGAGCCTCTGAAAAAGTTTCCAAGGGAAAGTGACGAGAAGCTCTCTCAATACATGGTTTTCAGAGGTTTTAGAAAATGTCCAAATGTGAAAAGGTGACTTTAAGAACCCACATACTCCCTTAGGGAATTGTTTCGCCCAGAACAGAATAGAACAGGGATAAAACTCAAGTATACAGGCTCAGAACAGAACAATCAAACATATGAAATTAAATCCGAGTATACGCATAGGTCAGAACAGAACCATTAAACATAGTTTCCATAGGACACCACAATTTCATCTATAATTACATAAAATTGATGAATAAACTATTAAATTACCTGAACTAAGTGTTCTTGAAGAGAAGTTGCAGATGGTTGACAAGGGAGAAATTTTTATATCGTTCCAACTCCTCAATAGCCACCACAATTTTCCAACTTTTACCCTAACTATATACTGCCTCCAACACTAAACCTGCACGCGAAAATTTAGCATATTTTGTCTCATTTTTAAAAA
This sequence comes from Carnegiea gigantea, assembly GCA_029747015.1. NCBI lineage: Eukaryota > Viridiplantae > Streptophyta > Magnoliopsida > Caryophyllales > Cactaceae > Carnegiea > Carnegiea gigantea. The sequence goes on from JAKOGI010000461.1 coordinate 110,094, forward strand.
AAATAAAATTGGAAAATTACTCATTGTTTTTCCCTTTCATTTATGAAATTGCATTTTCAATTGTTTTTATGGAAAGAAATTTGTATTTTTGCATTCTGGGCTACCGACATGCTTACCGGGGGGAAAAAATTAGGCTTGACATACCTCCAAGCTGTAGTGTCTGTATGCTTCAATTCTCTGGCAAGCCATCATCTTTGGGTTGGGAGGTGAGAGATGCCTGGGTCAAATTTGCAGCTCTAGAATGGCGGATCTAGAGCAGGAGGTCTCTGTCCTTGGTTGGCGGTGGTTGTCTCGCCAGCGGCGGTTAGGTGGAGATCTCGGTGGAGGTTTTCAACTGGAATCCATGGCTAGGAGTTCCAGGTGATGGCTTGGATCTTCAATTCGCCCAAGCAAATACACAGATTGAAGGGTTTGCACTGAGGAAGAGGTAAATTTTGAGCGGAGAAGAGAGAGAATGGAGCAGATCGAAGACATTTCAGGTGGGGCACTGATGGTGGAAACGGGGATCGTGAAGCCAAAGCAAGACAAGTTTGGAGGAGTTGAAGTCTGAATAGTTGAAGTAGCAGGAATAGCAACCCGTGGAATCTCTGGCAGTGAAGACCCATTTATTTCAATAATTGTGAAAGTGCTTAGAAAAAGACATGTATATGTTAAGACCCATTTTATGTAGAGAACCCCCTAAACTAACTAAGATATATTGAAGTGATTAAAATCTAATAAAAATGTGATATCATATAAAATTTGTTAAATAAATTAAAGATGGAATGGAATGAAATTATGTGATAGCTTGGAAAAAGACAATATAGTAAAGAGGTAGAGCATAATCAAACCAGCACATTGACACTTGTCTTTTGCGTAAAACTAATGTTTAGGTGAATCAAATTATTTAAAGAGTTCGATTTGTTTGTACAGGGCCTAAAAACCATGAACTTATGCTTTTTTTTATTGCTAATTTTCTATATATAGGTAACACTTGCTTGTCACATAACTTATTGTTATAACAGATACGAGAAAGTATGAACAAATTGACAAACACACACAGATTTAACGTGGTTCACTAACAATGTGTTAGCTACGTCCACAAGCAGAAGAGAGGGATAGTTTTTAGAGCTAACCCTAACCCATACATCATGTATGCAGTCAGTTTCAGGGTCGTTGCCCCGAACCCCCATCAGGGGCCACGTTGCGCCCCTGAACTCCCAAACCAGGGCGCGTCGCCCCTGGACCCCGACTCGCTGACCGGTCTGTAAAAGGGGGCTAAAAATAGATTCAAGGTATTCTAACACTTATTGCCAACCATTTTATTTACTCGTGGCACAAGTACTTTTTTGTCATGAAAATTCTAATTCGTAGCATACAATTGCCACATATACTATTTACTCATGGAACAAGTAATTTTTTGTCATTGTACATTCTACTCATGGCTAATTGTCGCCACATGTAATATTTATTCATCGCACCAGTACCTTGTTGCCATGAGCATTTCTAACTGTGGCATATTATTGCCACGACCAGTATCTGTTTGTCGCACAAGTGATTTTTTTGCCACAAAAATTGTAATTCATGGCATAATTTTAATTTCTTGTTTAAGGGATATTTTTCCCATGGCAAGAATAAAAAATTGCCATGATTTTAAGTTTCCCGTGGCATAAATCATGGCACAAGTGGCAATTTGTTGTAGTATTGGAATCTTCTCAAGGTTTATCTATTTCTTCTCATCTTCTTCTATACATACATGCTTGCTCCATGCCTCTCATGAATGACATAACTTTGACATCAGCACTTGGATGTCATGGACGTGCCATGTATCTTCTTTGATCCCTACTTTCCTTTTTTTTTCTTTTTTTGGTAGAACTTGCCAAGAACAAAGCCTACACTGACAATCTTGAGCAACTAGCTCTATCATTAGTAGGCATTTAACTTAATTTCATAATCTCTTTAACATACTCGTTGCTTCCTTAAAATGTTGTGTACGATTAACAAACAAGTAGTCCTAAGTGTTTGTTATGACCTAAATAATATATTGCGTGAATAGCAAATTCTATAAGGGAAACCCCTTTGACGTTATTAAGTCAGAGACTTCCAAGTCTCTAGCTACTTAGATATAACTACATTTTTGCACTCCTAGACCGATATTGCTTTTTTGAAAGTTTGCATTTGACAAAAGGGAACCCATGTATTTGTTAAGCAGTAGTACACCTCTTGCCCTAAACACTTTGGATGAAATTGGGCTTTAGTTCTAACCTTGTAACGCTTTGAGTTTACTCATTATTTATAATCCTTATTTGTCTATAACTTCCAACTTTCCCCACACAGGCCTACTTTCTTCGTTACTAAGCTTCCCCATCAAATTTCTATAATTAGTGTCTTATTCTAAATGGTCATCATAAGTATAAAGCTTTGCTAATAAGATCATCATGCCCAAGCTATAAGTCTCAATGAATCCCAACAAAACATTTTAATATTGCTATGCATAGAGCATTGACAAGTAAACATCCTTTTACAACTTCCATCCTTTATAGGTCTACTTCTTCAACATTTTAAGTCTCAACGGCATAGTTCAGTCTAAGAAAGTTAGGCTCAGATACCCAGGGACACACTTATGATTCCTTAGTGTTTATAATACCACCCTCCAGTCCCCAACATTTTATTTGATCTTTAAACAAGCTACGATAGCATCTGTAAAATAGTCCTTATATATGTTAGTGTGGTTCATAGATTTAATCCATCAAAAGAAAAAGAAAAATACGTGACACTTATTACCTTAATTAGTATAACCATATATCCATCGCAATCTTGTTTAGCTCCAAAAGCAATAGTTTGGAACATTCCCCGAGTCACTATTAACAAATGCTAACACAATTTATAGTCTAGATAGTTATAAAGGCTTCAGTGCTACATCTTTAATTGACAAAAGGAGTTATCTTTAATAATGGCAGCCTATGCTTTTCTACCATTGGACTCAGCCTCTATTACAATACATATTCTTAAAGATGCTCTTACTTGTCATTTTTGTAAATCCCTTTAGCAATAAGTTCTTAACTTAAGTCATACACTTTCCTTAATTTAGCAAGAAGGTCCATGTAGTAATTCATATGCGTGTTAAACTCCAACTAGTGACCCAATTCAAGATTTGAACTCTTTATATGACCACTATTATCGTTCTTAGAAAAACCTTCAAAGATCCATTATCCGCTGACGTTCCTTCAATCTCACTTTTTTACTATATGTCTTTAGCTACCAAGTACTAAAGTTTCATTACTTATTCTAAAAACAACAATCTTCACCCCATCGCATGATCATTACATTTGTATCTTTACTGCAAGGCAATTGAAGAATTACTCTTACGCATTAGTTTCATTTTCTAAGGAATGGTGAATTTACTTATGGCATTTTTGTAATAGCATACTACTTTTTTACTAATATATTGCAATTCTAAAGCATACAACTTACCCTATCTATGCTTTAAACAGCTCCCTTAAGAGACCCAAGTTCAATGGGACCTAAGTCCACTCTTAACTTATCTCACTTCAGCAGAGCTATAGTAAGATGCTAATATAATGGTCTCACCATAAAGGTGTTTAACTTCTACCAAATTAAATCATTCTCTTATAACTATTAACCTCATTCTAGCCTACCCTTGATATGAATGAAAATTTTACAACGCAGATTATTGGTAGGCATGTTCATTCTCAATCCCTTTTGTCATTGTCTGTAGATAACCCGTACGCAATGTGATCCACAATGTTTTTGCGGAAGTTAAACCCAAATTGCCTCATTACATGCAAGTTTACCTTTAACAATGACTACAAGGCACATATGAGAACACTCAGATCCTAGAATTTGACAACACTCCTTTGACATTAACCTTTTAGAAGTGGCTCTTGGCTCTTGGATTCTTAAACTAATGCTATGATACCATCTCTATAATGCCCCTGACATATAACAGTATAATTAAATGTATAATGGTTGCTTTAAATAAATGTTAACAACAGGCGCCTTTAACTTGGGGATGTTGCTACCCAATTCAAATCAAACACAAGCTTAAAATTTCCTTAAAATCATCAAGGTTTTCACTTGGAAAACAAGGAAAAGCAATTAAAGATGACATTTATTAATAGAATTATCAAATCGAGAAGCAAAAATAACCAACATTGGCACTTGCACTAGAACTTTTGCATGCATTACTTCTTAATAACCTTAAAATCTTAAAGTCGATCAGTTGTGTAAGGCTGAAGTGCTTCATAATTATTTATGTCATATTTTAAGTTTTCTTAGTAAATAATAAAACAAAGGAGATATCTAAGTTTGAAAAAGTAAAAATTTTCAGTCTTAGCATAACATGAAAGACAAAAATGATCGAGGAGCAGCACTAGGGGAAACCAAGAGCCACAACCTCTATAATCTGAATGCAGAGACCAAGCCCGCCACCAAGGCATCACCTTTATTTACTGGCACTAGTGTTTCCCTTCCTCCCTCAATGATCTGGATCTAACTTAACCTTTCTTTCTATACCTAAAATGAATAACATAGAAAACAATAGACAAATTAGCACTAAGCCCTATACGTCACCTATGTACAGTGAAATATACACTTTTAAGAGTTAATAGTGCTCACATATCCTAAGTCTATTTTGCAAATCATAAGCACTAACTTAAACTCAAATGTCAATGAAAGAAAGTCATTTTCCTCGGCTAATTTAGGACCTAAATGGTGAATCAATAAGCTATTGCAATCCATGAGTTTGGAGATCTTCACCTGACCCCTAGCTTCTAATGAACCACTCTGTAGTCGGCATTGAACGATGAACACTGAATGCGCTGCTAGCAGGCCATGTTGTCTAGGGATCCTTAGAGCAATAAACTTAATAACATTGCATTATATGATCTTAATAACATTGAATGGGTTATTTGAATGGTCAAACATGATACAACCACTGAGCATGATTTGTAAATGAATTAAACTTTTTACTTAATAAAGGCACAAGCAATAATCGACCTTGACAGATATTATGTTCCTCCTTTAAAAGATTTTATAAGCCTTTCTCGAAAATGAACTCAGTAAGACTTTGCATTAACTAGAAATTAATACTTGTAAGTTCTTAGCCATATTGGACATACTTTAAGCGCTATAATGAACTTTGGGAATCTAATAAGTTTTGATACTTTAGTATAGTCTTTTTTATTTTTTTTGTTGCAAATTCCCATTTACATTTAGGATCTTAATTTAGCAATGAATACGTTGTGTAATCTTACTCCAACTCCCAATTTACTTAACCTCAACTTTCCATTAGTTGAGCCACTATTATTATTATCCTTACCTTCTCACTTCTCATCCGGAATTACTTGCTAAGTTTATTTCTTTATCACAACCAATTAGCACTCATTACTTAGTCATTCCCTTGACTCAATCTTTTTCACAAGTAGTAAATCTTCCATTTTGTGGGGATAATCCAAACTAACTTTTCTTAACTTATTATAGCCCCAATGTTTGCATCTTATTCACCTTCGAAATTTCTTGGTACCTTTGCTAAAGTAAGATTACTCATATATTACCACTTGATATTCATCAAGGCTTTTCCTTAACAACCCACCTTGTTTTTGGTATAAATTAACACAACAAATAGCACGCTTGTCTTTAATATCATTAGAACATGGTTGTAATTCTTACTAACACAACTATATCATCAACTTTTTACCTCCTAATTTTCACTATTGAGTCAATCTCTTTCTTACTTTAAAATCCGTCGAGTACTCCCTACCACTTACCTATTATCATTCTCAAATCAACATCCTATACTCGCTATATTCCAATCGACCATATACCCAAGTCTTACTTAGCATAATTATGTAAGTTTGTTTAACTTTCTTTTGAGCACTTCTGTACCACCATCGATCGCACAATTTGTTCACAAGATATAATTTGACTACAATGAAACTAAGAAGTTATCCATACTTATTTAAAGCTTGCTTAAACAATTGACCCATTTTTGCTCATTCTTCCCTTAAGCTCATATGTTACATACAACCTCAATCATGCTTACTCATCCATATACATCCCAACGTTAACCGATCAACCTTATAACTAAGCAATTCACTCATAATAATAGATCAATTTATTCTTCCACCCAAAGTTAACAACTCATAATTCAATTGCAATAAGCAATATAACACTTTAAAATCAATTTTAAAAAGGTGGAAAGAAAAAGGGTTACGTTAGTATGAGTTTGAAATTACGAATGAGGAATGAGTACGAGTGAGGGAGGTGACCATGATAGTGGTGCTAGGCAGCGGTAGTGGCAGTGGTAGTGACGAGCGCTGGTGATGGCCAGCAAGGCATACGATAGCGCAGACAGGAGAGATTTGAGGCAGTTGAACACTAGTGGGGGAGAAGTAGAGGGTTTTCCGTGGTTTTTTTGTGTTGTTTTTTTGGTGTTGTTTTTTTTGTTGTTTTTATTGTTAAAAGACTCACATACTATTTTAAGAGCTCATCTCCTAACTTAGTAAGGCTCTCTTATTTATTTTATTTTTTTAGTTTGGATAACCACTTGGTCATATCAAATTAAATGTGAGCTTATCTCAAAAGATTTCTTTTTCCACCTGGTCACATAATTGGCCACACATTTGACCCGTGGTGATTTGCTAGATTGATTTCTTTCCTTAGTTATTGATAATTCGTCATGACTTGGTAAATTTCCTACCTCACCTAGGTGTGCGGAAAATAACATACTTTTACATAATTTCCTGAGATTTTATATACTTTAAATAAAAATTCCATAATGACTTAATTCGTAAATCATGCATTGCTTTAGATGACATTAGAAAAATGCGTGGGTCACTGAGTCCATTAATCATAATCATATGACTAATGTAAACACTAAAATTAATTAAATATAGTTAAGTAAAAGGGTGTTACATTCTCTTCACCTTAAAAAATGTTTCGTCCTTGAAACTTATGCTAACATACCTTTAAAACAAAAACCGCTAGCAACTTTTCATTGCATCACCTATTTCTTATGTAGCCTTAAAAGTTCTATCACAGGCCCACATGAGTTTGACCCGAGCTGTAGCTTCGTTATGTAACCATGAAACCTTGCGATTGACCATTTCCATGGAGTGTTCTTCTCAAGTTAACCTTTTACCTTGACCTCTAATGGTCCATGCACTACATTGTGTCGGATTATAAACATAATTTCAGAGTTGTGAAAAGTGAAATACATGATGCAAATGATGCAAATCCGGTGGCAAGGCTAGTTGATAGGCAACAAGGTTAATTTTTCCAATGATGTCATATGGATTGATAAATCACGGGTTAGCTTCTCTTCAACATTGAACCATTGAATTCTATTAATTGGAGAAACCTTTAGAAATACGTTGTCTCCACTTAAAACCTAGAGGCTTCCTTATCTGATTAGCATATGTTTTCTATCTTGTGTTGCTTTCTTTTTAATTTTTTAACATAATTTTGATCTTCTCAATCGTCTCTTGAAGTATTTCAGGACCCAAAATTAAGGTTTCATCTAAGCCATTCCAACAAAGAGAAGTCATACACCTTATGCCATACCGACCATTAAAAGGGGTCATCTTTATAGTGACTTGGTAACTCTTGTTATATGAAAACTCTACTAAAGGCATGTATTCTTCCAATTTTCATTGGAAATAAAACTTGCAGCAATGCAGGCCCATAACATAACCTCCATGACTTGGTTTACCTTCTTAGTTTGAATGTCTTTCTTAGGGTGATAATAGTTTCATATCAACATCTCCAAAATCTCACTTGAGAAGTTGGGTCTCTATCTGAAACGCGTCTTTAGGTATTATATAAAATTAGGTTAACTCACTAATCTCCCAACAATCATGTATTGCCAAAAAATAGGGAGACTTTGTAACCCTATCAACTATTACCCCCAATGGCATTTTTTGCAAAAATTTTTTTAGAGGAAACTCCATGAAAAAAATCCATTGAGATAATTCCATTTTCGTGTGTGAATTTCTAGTGGTCGTAATTCACCCACTAGCGGTTCACATTCAGCTTTGACCTTTTGACAGGGAGACATTTACCCCATATTCAGCTATGTTTCTCTTTATATTGGTCCATTAAATATTTTGCTCAAGTCTTTATATGTTTAGGTATCTCTAGGGTGGATAGAATACTTTGTAGTGTGGGCATTGGACAATATTCTTTCCCTTTGCTCTATCATTTGAGGCACACATATTTTTTTTGAAAATCTTAGAACCCCTCTATCATCTTTGTTGAATCCCAAGGCCTTCCCTTATCTTATATTCACTTTAATCCATCCTACCCTTAGATCTCTACTTGTGCCTATTTAACCTTATTTAAGGGGTAGACAAGCTACAGAGGAACGACTTAGGTTCATGTGGCAGCACGAGTTCCATTCCTATGTTTGCAATGCCCTTGAATTTTCTGGTCGAATGACTACCATTGCATGGACACTATGAAATATTTTACGTCTCAATGCATCGGCAACAACGTTGGCCTTCCATGGGTGGTATTCTATTTGGAGATCATAATCCTTAGGAAGTTCTAGCTACCTTTGTTGCTATAAATTCGCCTTTGTTTAGGTAAAGATGTGCCTAAGATTCTTACGATCAATGATAGTATCGCAAGGGCTCTCACATAAGCACTGTCTCCAACTATTAGTCCCAACAATTATGGTTAATCATGGGCTATGAATGGAATAATTCTTCTCATAAGGCTTTAATGTAGATAGTAAATTCTCCTCTTCTTTTAGCTAAAGCCAAAACTGGCATAGTTAGTGAGGCTTTTCTTTAACTAATAAAAAATAGGTTTATCCTTATCATGCCATTCAAACTTTGTTGTTTCTCTTACTAGGTTTTTGAAAGTGGGGCTATTGTCAAAAATTCTACATAAAGCGTCTGCAGTTCTCTGCTATTCCTAAGAAGCTTACCATAGTAATGTCAATGCGCCACTTGATACTATATTTACCTTTTGCGGTCTATTTTAATTCCTTCCTTATAAATCACATGTCCTAGAAAGTCATTTCTGATAATGGAACATTTTGATAACTTTACATATGGCTCATGCCCCCTTAAGTTTTGTAACACAATTATTAAATGCTCCACATGCTCTTTTTCTGCCTTATAATGTATCAAAATACCATTAATGATGACAACCATAAATTTATCTAAGATCTAAACAACTGGTTCATCAAATCCTTTAAGGCTGTTTGGACATTTATCAATCCAAATGACATTATAAAGAATTCCTAGTGACTGTACCAAGTCATGAAAGTACTCTTAGGATATCCTTAAGTATAATTCCCAGCTAACGGTACCCGGACCTAACATTGATCCTCAAAAGGCTCCCATTCCTGGCAACTGATCAAATAGATCATTAATTCCATGTAATAGGTACTTATTCTTCATTGTGATCTTGTTCAATTCTTTGCAATCTATACAAAACCTCAATGTCCTATCCTTTTTCTTTTCAAACAAGACTCGATTACCACAAGGCAATAGGCTTGGTCTCATATAGCCTTTTTATAACAGCTCCTCCAATTGCATTTTTAATTCTTTGAACTTAGTTGGGGTTGTTCCATAGGGGGTTTGGATATGAGTCACGCTTAAGGCTCGAATTTCATCTTAAAATCAATATCTCTTTATTTGGTGGTAAACCAAGAATCTTTTTTTATAAAGAAGTATGTCAGAAAATTCTTTTACTGCTAAAATCTTCTCAATTTTTATCTATTTCTTCTTCTTCCATACATAAATGCTTACTTCATGTCTCTTATGAGCAATGTAACTCTTATACCCATCCATTTGCACTTGCATGTCATGGACATGTTATTTCATGGCATTTCACTTAATTTCATAATCTCCTTAACATACTCACTGCTTCCTTAAAATATTGTGTATGATTAACAAACAAGTACTCCTAAGTGTTTGTTATGACCTAAATAACATATCACGTGAATAGCAAATTCTATAAGGGAAAACCCTTTGATGTCATTAAGTCACAGACTTCCAAGTCTCTAGGTGCTTAGATATAACTGCGTGTTTGCACTCCTATACCCATATTACTTTATTGAAAGTTTGCATTCGATAAAAGGGAACCCGTGTATTTGTCAAGTAGTAGAACACCTCTTGTCCTAAGCCCTTTGTATGAGATTAGCCTTTAGTTCCAACCTTGCAACACGTTGAGTTTACTCACAATTTATAATTCCTTATTTTCCTATAATTTCAAACTTTCCCCACACAGGTCTACATTCCATGTGACTTTCTTCGTTACTGAGCATCCCCGTCAAATTTTTATAATTAGTGTCCTATTCTAAATGCTCATCACAAGTATAAAGTTTTCCTGATAAAATCATCATGCCCAAGCTGTAAGTATCAATCCCAATAATGTAAACATTTTAAAAATCCTTATGCCCAGAACATTCACAAGTGCATGTCCTTATTACAACTTCCATCCCTTATAGGTTTACTTCTTTAACATTTTAAGCCTTAAAGGCAGATCTAACCTAGGTTACTTCTCTTCAGTCCATATTTAGTTTGCATGCAGAACATAGAGTTAGCTTCCTAGACCCTTAGCATTAGATTTTAGTCCATGAGTTAGCAGAGTTCATTCGGAGGTCTTTAATTTCTTTTAAAAAGTATTAAGATGAGCTAGTCCTGAGCAGTCCTTGTTAATCAATTTGGACAGAAAGACTATAAGGTCATACGAGTGGAGTCCACAAAACAGGAGACTTCTATCTTGAGAACGGTTTAGGGAAACTCGTCCAATCGGGTCAAAGTCAAATTCAAAATCTGAATCATAGTCCAACCCTCACCAATTCCAATGGCTGGAACAACGAAATCACTCAACTTATGAAGATGATGGAAATGATGTAGACTAGTGATAAGCGCTTAACGTGTATATCATTTTAAGGTTATTTTGCTGTATTTTAGGGAGAATTATATGCCTTATGTGATAATTTATACTCCTTTTCCCATTTTATGCTTGAGTTTGGTGTTGTTGATGATATTTTGCAGAAATTGGCTAAGATAACCCGAGTTTGTCATAAAAATCAATGAAGAATTATGCAAGGACGTAAGAGCCCACAAACATTGACCAAAAGCCCGCAAGAGATATGGTTTAGCTAGGTATATATCTTGGATAACCCGGGATAGCATACACAACCCAAGTTGACTAGAATCAACAGCTCAAAGTGACCAGATGGCATCACGGTCAGCCCGTGGTACGGTCCATGGTAGAGGCATAACAGTTAGCCTACTCATTTTCCCACATTATGTGGCTAAGGTTGATTGGGTTTTCCTATAAATAGGGCCATTTTTCACAGTAGAAGAGACACACCTCATCTATTCCATTCTCCTCCATATTCCATTAGTTAGGATATAGATTAGTTTAGATTAGATTAGAGTGAAGGATAGCAAGTAGAAGAAGAAGATTCGTAAGGAAGCGGGATCAGGTTCTGCAATCAAAAAATTCAAGCGCGCATTTTAGCTGAGCAAATTCTTCTCTGTTCGCTTCTCTTTTCTCTTTAGATTTATCATTTTAGAGTAGATAGATGTTTAATTTAATCATGTGTGAGTAGTTTAAGTTTTTGCTAGGGATTTAGTAGTTTATGAAACTATAGTTAGGTCATATTTTAATCTATAAAATTGTACTTATCTTCATGATTGGTTTGATTTTAATTATGTCAAGTGATATTCATGTTGTGAGTGAATTTTTTGTCAAAGTTTGTTTGCACACTTGAAACAATCAAGTGAAAAACTGAAAGGTAACATTTGGTTGTTGGACTGCTTGATTAGACTTAACATAACTTCGTCTCAAAAGAGAGATTTGCATGTTCGGAGGACATAGAAAGTCATTGAAGATGTTTAACTTGAATTAAGGCAAATTAGTTTGAAAGAACACAGGCAAATTTGATTGATTTCAAAAGAATAGATCAAATTTTTGGATAGATTACAATGTTTCGAGATTAATAGATTAGAGAAAAAGCACATGTTTGTTATTTTTATCCAATCACCTTTCATAACTATATGAATTCCTAGGCATTTCTCCTAAATTAGTGAATTAGAAGTTGTTAAATTGAAACCTGTTGAATTAGCTATAGTTGTTTCCTTATCTTCGTATTTTTATCAATCTAAAGTTTGGATTTGCTTAGCATATCCTGAGTAAATATAGCCCAATAGTTTCACCGAGTCTCTGTGGGGTCAACGTTGATTAGCTATAATGCCACCGTGCGCTTGTGGCCGTATCAACTAGAATGGATGAGAGTCAAAAGAATATGGAGATGATGGCTACCACACTCCAAAACCTTTCCAAGGACCCCTAAGAGGAGAATAGTGAGAAGCCTCATGATGAAGAGGGAAAAATGATGGAAAAGGAGTGCCAGACAATCAAAAGGAAGAAGAAGTGGAAAAGAGCACTCCTCAAACCGATCCATAAGTAGATCGTATAGAACATCTGCTTAAAAAATCCTCGATGTTCAACAATTAGTTTAAGACTAGGCAGGATTCACTTCATTCCCAAACTCCAAAATTCACCATGCTGGATGTCAAATTCCATGGAATTGAAAACCCTCACCATTATATGAGAAACTTTGTTAGTGGCATTGACTTTAAAAGGAATTGACGATGACATTTTTACGTCATATTTTCTTGGAACTTTGATAAAGATGTGAGGATGTGGTATAATATTATTGTCGTACGAAAGCTCATGAATAGGGATGATCTTCACAGAGAGTTCTCACATTAGTGTTCATATCATGCTGACCTCCTAATCACACTTATAGCTTTAGAATTGATCAAACAAGAGGAGAAAGAAGGGTTTTCTGACTACCTTGCTAGATGGAGGACAAAGGCTTATCATATGGTGGATCGACCTTTGAAAGCTTATCAAGTTAGATTATTCATGAAGAACCTCCAGCCTACATATAGATAGCACTTAGGGTTCACACCATTGAAAATTTCACTTCGCTAAGGAATGTAAGTATGCTTGTAGAAGAGGAACTAGCTGGAGAAGCGCTTATAAAGACTGATAACAATTGGAAAGGCAGCTACTATAACAAAGATAAGACAGCCGGCAACTCTAAAGAATTACATGCAATAAATAGCTACACTAAGTATGCCCCCATAGAGAGCACCTACACTTAAGCCCTAGAACGATTACTAGCTAAGGAAAGGATAGATCTTTTTAAGTCAATCTGGAAACTAAAGCTATTAGTTAGTCCAAATCTTTTGATCCAACTAAATACTACAAATATCATCGGGCTTGAGGGCATGATACCTAAAACTGCTGGAGTTTTAAGAACGGGCCAGAAAGGACATTCAGGTCCTAACCTCTACGTTTGCCTAAAGCAGCTCAGAAGGCCAACAATGATAAAAACCCACTTAGAGATCATGAAAGCATTTTTATTGTTAGTGGTCATCAAGAAAAAGGATGGATCCTATCTATATACATACAGAGCATTCACGGGATGAAGTCAAAGGCTTGTATACCCACACAGTGTTCACAGGTTCTTGGCTTATGGGAAAGTGATGAGAAGGATGTATATGAAACTCAAAGAGATTACTGGCCTACTAAGGCAAGTGATGATCATTTACAGGGGAAGAATGAATAAGATGACTTATGAGGTGATGAAGACCAGGATAAGGCACAACACCTCATGAAAAGCTCGATAACACCAAGCCAGAGAGGGCCCAGAAAAAGAAAAAGGGTTCACAATCCAAGAAGAGGATCTTGTGCTAAAACAAGTAAAGAAACTTAAAGCAGAAGTAACTATTTGGCAACTCATAGTGGCTTCAAAAAAGTATAAGTAGTGCCTAATTAATGAACTAAGTGAGATTGACTTGTCTCCTGAAGCTACGCCTAAGGAAATGATAGCTTTAATCACCATTGGTAAATGCACCATAAGCTTTAGCAATGAGGATCTTCCACCAAGGGCTCCGATGCACAACACCTTATACCGTACTATAACATGCCTTCAAAAGTGCATACCACTTACCCTAGTCGATAATGGGTCAGTTGTGAATGTTTGCCTCTAGAAAACTGCTAAAAGGTTAAGGATCAAGGAAAGTCAACTCCCAACACCATTAAATCATTTAAGGGCATATAATAACTTAAAATGACTAGCTTTGCACACCGTCCTTCTCCTTATTAATGAGGGCCTTATTCAAAGGTGTGGAATTCAAATTTTAGAAATTCTAGCTACCTTTAACTTGCTCCTAGGGCAGCCATGGCTTCATGAACACCAGGCAATCTATTCACCCTACACCAAAATGTAAAGGTGCTAATAAAGAGATAATTTCTCACCATTGACGGGGAAAACTTATGTGCTACTATCATCAACAAGAGGCCAATGACTACCTTTCCCTTACCCCAAAGGAGGATTACAAGTTTGGGTTAGGGTATCAACCTCCTAAAGAAGTAGCTAAAGCTAGGTAGGAAGCACAGGCTCGAAAAGCTGCTGCTAAGAAGGGTTACAACAAGTACTACACCATAAGGCTTTACCCCCTTGTTAGAGAGATAATTTTCTTTTCTATGGCTTTCCTTAACCCCACTACGTGGAAGAGAAAGGGATCTATGCACTTAGGTTGGAAATATTTAGTGACTGTTAACTGCCAAAAAAGGACACACTTACTCTAATAGGAAGGAACTGATCCACTCAACATTGGACCCATCTATGAAAGAACTACCTTTTAGAATTCTGTTTAGGCAAGATTACGGGAAACAGGAGGACCTCATTGTTGTTCTATCCCTTGTCATGTCAAACAACGGTTTCAACCCTACAAACTTCATCACCAAAGTCAATGCGAACAAGCTTCAAGTAAGTAACATAGATAGTTGAAGAGAAAGGAAAGGTGTTCACTATAGTTATAGGGGTTGACTTGGGAAAGTCTAAGATAAAGTCTAAGAGTTAGTCTTCAGTTCTTTTTTCCCCCAAATCAGCATTATATGTACTCATTTCTGATTTCATAAGATGAACTCATTTGCTTACGATTCATCTCATTCTAGCTCTTTAAAATGCTTTGCCTCTATGAAATAATAACTTTAAAAGATCTACTCAAAGTAGTGGAAGATCATGAAAATCAAACTTCTATAATTGAGGAAATCTTGGTTAACTTAGGGATTCTTAAAGAGCCCCGAGAGCTTAAAATAGGGAATTCAGTAATTCTTAAAGAGTTGCAAAGGTTTATTTCACTCCTATATGAATTCATTGACGTCTTTGCATGGCCTTGCATATACATGTCCGGTATAGACCGAGATATTGATGCAAAACCAGTAAGACAAAAACTCCACAGGATGAAACAAGAGTGGGCTTTGAAGATAAAGGAGGAAGTCCAAAAATAACTGGCTGTGCATTTCATTAAGGTTGCACAGCACCCTCACTGGATAGCAAACATAGTGTCAATTCCAAACAAAGATGGAATGGTAAGAATGTGCATAGATTTCACAGATCTTAATAAGGCAAGTTTAAAAGATGATTCTCCATTATGAAATGTAGATATCTTGGTCTATAATACTGTTGTACATGCCCTCCTCTCTTTTACAGACAGGTATATTGGCTATGACCAAGTTAAAATAGCAGAGGAAGACATGAAGAAGACTACCTTCATTACCCCTTAGGGAATATATTGTTACACAGTTATGTCATTCAGGCTAAAAACCACTGAAGGCACTTACCAAAGGATAGCTACTACTCTACTGCATGACTTGACGCATAATGAAGTAGAGGTATACATAGAAGATATGATCATAAAGTCTATAAGAAAGGAATGGACATGTTATAACCCTCCATAAGTTCATTGCTAGAGTTTAAAAGAAATACAATATGTGCTAGAACCCACAGAAGAGTGCATTTGGAGTCACCTCTGAGAAGTTGTTAGGATACCTTGTCCATAAGGGGAATTGAGGTTGGTACTTCAAACATCAAGGCTATACATAAAATGCCTCCGCCTAAGACCTACAAGGAAATATGGGGATTCTTGGGATGCATGTGGTACATTAGCCACTTCACATCAAAGATGACCATAATGTGCGAGTCTATCTTCAAGAAATTTAAGAAAGGTGTAAAACTAGAATGGGATGAGGATTGTTAAGGGGCATTCAATAAGATCTAGGAGTACCTATCCAACTTACTAGTGTTACTACCTCTGTAGGGGGCATGCCCCTCATTATTTATCTGACAATGATGACAACAACAATGGGGGCCACGCTAGCCCAAAAAATAGAAGGAGGTCATCTATTAAGTGAGTAAAAAGTTTGTTGAATACGATACTTACTACACCTTCTTGGAAAAAACCTCTTTGTCATTAGTTTTGGCATCCAACAAACCTAGCCGTTATATGTTAACCTATACTGTGCATGAAGTGGTGTCAATGAACTCGATAAGGTATTTAGCGTAACAACTAGTGATAAGTGGCAAGGTCGGCAGGTGGATAGTGATGCTATCAGAATTCGACCTAAACTACATCCCGTATAAATTAATTAAGGGAAGAGCCATGTTAGACTTCTTAGCAGACTTACAAATGGAAGAGTGAAGGGGGGAAACCTTTAATTTCTCCGATAAAGTAGTTCTTCTAGTGGAAGAATGCATCTAGACAATGTATATTGATGAGGTTTAAAACCAAGAAGGATTTAGGGTGGCCATCCTTTTAGTATCTTTATAAGGGATATATACCCCATATCTGAGTCAAACAAGATTTTAAGGTCACTAACAATGAGGTGGAATATGAAGCCTGTATTATCAAGTTGCAAGCTTCAGTGGAAATAGGAGTAGAGAATACATGGATGTATGGGGACTCCAATTTAATAATCAACCAAATCTCATAAAAATGAAAAGTGAGAAGTAAAGCTTGGCACCATACCAAGCTTGGATATCATTAAAAACTTCACCCATATTATTTGTACCTCCCTTCCTCATGAAGATAACTAATCTATTGATGCTCTAGCAGAGTTAGCTTCAATGATCTACATTTCTAGCTAATAGCATCCATTCAATGCCATTATCAATTAAAAAAAGAGATAAGCCAGAACATTGCTATATCATTAAAATATACAACGTTGACTTTACTACTTAGTATTACGATATCTACCAGTACTTAACAAAGAAAGAATACCCATCAGAGTCCTTCCCAAAAGCCCAATAGGCGCTAAGGTTGTTAGCTTTGTAATATTTTGAGGACAAAGGGAAACCAGATAAGAAGTTAGATATGGGCATGAACTTACTCTGTGTAACACAGGAGGAAATGCAATAAATCATGGAGGAACTTCATGGTGAGGTATTGTTGGTCCTTAATGGAAGCGGATTATCCTGTGTATGTTAGAAGATGTTATAAATTTGAATATATGCAAATATGCAGCATCAATCTCCCCTTATTCTTTCAACACTTGCTTCACCTGAGCCCTTTTAAGTATAGGGAATTGACATAATTTGAAATGTGGCACCAAAGGGAATAGGCAGCTAGGGCTGCATGCTTATAATAGTTGACTACTTTATGAAATGGGTAGAAGTAATCTCTTATGCTAAAATGACCTCAAAACATGTGACAATGTTCATCATTAGCAATATCATATGTAGGTGGCATACCACATGAATTAATAAGGGACCAAGATAATCATTTCAAAAAAGAAGTAGTAAACCTACTTGAAAAATATAAAATCCAACACCATAAGTCTCCCTCATACTGACCCCAAATGAATGGAGCAGTTGAAGTAGCTAAATGAGAATATCAAAAGGGTAATTAAGAAAATGGTTGAAACTACAAAGATTGGTCTGACAAGCTACCTTTCACTCTATGGGATGTAGAATAGACCTGGAAAAACTGACTCGAGACCCGAAACCCAAACCGAACGACCCGGACCCATACCCGACCCGACAACTAAAATATGCTCACCCAAAAGTGGACCTGAAACCCGAATTGACCCGAATCGAACCATACCCGACCTAAACCGAAGCGACCCAAAACGTCACTTAATCCGAAGATGACCCAATCCGAACATGACCCAACCCGTATCCGAATCGAATGACCCATTTGCCAGGTCTAGTGTAGAACTTCGATTCACACTTTAGTAAGAACAATGCTTTACTTCCTAGTATACAGAATGTAAGTAGTATTGTCAATGGAAATAGCAATGCCCTTACTTACAATAATAGTGGAGAGTCAAATTCCAAAATCAGCATGGGTAAAAACTCGGTATAAAGAGATGGGTATGTTGGATGAAAGAAGATCGAGGGCATTACATATGTCAAATTATGCTGAGCTTGGATTTTAAGAGTTTTTGATAAAAATATAAAGCCGAGAGACCCATAAGAATGAGATATGGTGTTAAAAGAAATAAGGGCTCAACCCCAAACCTAAGGGAAAAATTTAAGACTAAATGGTAGGTCAATATATCATAAAAACCATCTTACCAAGTGGAGCAGTGAAACCATAAATATAGATGGAAAGGAATATCCAGATCAACTGAAAAAGTATTATGCTTAGTTAGTTGATCTAGGCCAAAGCCCATCATAGGCTTCAGGAAAAAACAACAAAAAAAATTGATTTCCTATAATCAAACCCATAATAGCTTCACACAGTAAATAACATGCCTTAAAAAAAGAGTAATAATGTAATAAAATATGAAGGCTAGATTCCATAATACAGATATATAGGAAGCCTTAATGGTCATGCTCCATTACTCTTCATTAACCGTTCCCCTATCTTTAAAAAAAACAAAAAAGATAAAATGCCACAACTAGGTTGCCCCACCAAGAAAGCCCAAACCTTGCCAACTGGAACCGAGCTAAGTTCTTGGAGCAAACTATGTTGGGCTCCAACAGGCAGGAAGCCAGCGAAGTTCTGGGCCTGTGTAAATAAAGGTTATGCTGGGTTGGGTCAGACAAGTAAGTCAATTTAGTGATCAACAAATTTGCAATAGAAGTAATAAATTATCTAGAAAGCTTTAGTACTTTTATTGCCGTTGAAAATTCTAAACAACATACAACTTATAATAAAATTCCTAATAGCATACTACTATGAAATATTATAAAACTTTATTCAAAAGTAAGAAGGCAAAGCTAGTTCCTAATGTTGCTTTAACTTCTTGTCTTTATTACCTTAGGGTGTTGTTTTCTGAGAGGTAGGGTCCTTAACTCTCTTTCTTTTATTACGAGTTGAGTTGTGTTTTTCCTTGTTTGGCTCCATCTTCTTAGTCTTCAAAGATTCCATAGCATTCTTCTTATCCTAAATAGCCTTCCTCAACTTAGCATCACTCGCATTCATGCAATTCAAATAGTGTTCTAAGACAGAGGTAAAGCATATGACATGTGGCACCACAATGGTGGGACAATGAAACCAATAATCAACCCAAGACTTGATAGGAGAAGTGCCATACATAAAGCAGCCAATGGGGAGTGCAATCCAAGGCAACGATGGTTTGCCTATAACTAAATTGTCTTATCAACCATACGGAAAAGAAGTAAGTTCCCATGGACGGGTCAATGAGATGAACGTGAGCACTATTTCCACCATTTGTCACAAACACCCCGCTAATGAATCACCAACCGAACAGGTGGATTATTCTCCAAGAAGCTTATCCAATTTGGCATCGATTGATCCTCAAATAGTATTTTTTTTCTTTGGTTAAATTGAGCAGCTAAATATGTGCCCATAATCCTAGTAGCCTCGATTAGCCGGAGGTGTTGTAGCAACTAAATCTGCGTGCTAGAAACAAAAAAAAGGAAAAGCAGTTAAAAACAGCAAGAACTAGGTCGATTTCGATGGTCAAGCTCAAATAGAGAGAGAGAGAGAGAGAGAGAGAGAGAGAGAGAGAGAGAGAGAGAGAGAGAGAAGGCATAGAACAAGAAGGGGACGAAGTAGCTGTAAGTAAGGGTGTGTAAAACTTGTTAACCTGAGTTTCAGTTAACCAAAAATCAGCTAATTGGTTCAAGGAAATTTTCAACCGTAACCCAAGCAGAAATTTCAGTTCTTTTAAAACCTGAATCGTAACTGTACCAAAAAAATTAGTTACCTAATTTTTGAATCAGATAACCGGATTTTTAGTTAGGTTACCAGTTAACATTCACCAATAATATAACAAGTGTACTTTTTATTTTCACTTTTTATGTTTAAATCTTTTTGAAAAAATTAAATTTCAATTACAATATAAATAATTTTAAAAAGTGTACTTTCTTACCTAAATTTTCTTTCATTTTTTATGTCTAAGATATTTTTTAAAAAATTCCGTTTGGTTAACTGCTAGTTAACTAAATTTTCAAATCGGTCGAACTATAACTGAACCGAAAATCGAAATTTTTCAGGATTCAAACTAATTTTTTAGGAAATGTGTTTAACTAACTGATTTTTTAGTTTGGTTTTTTCAGTTTTTTGGTTTGGTATTTGGTTTCAGTTTTTTTTGACACCCCTAGCTGCGAGGGCTTAGTAGCTAGTGTAAGCCTACGAAGAGCCACCTGGGTCCTTAGCTCATCTGGATGCCAAGCAAGGCCTAAAAAGGGGGAAGGCTACCTAAACCAATAGCACTAAATTCTTCAGTTAAAGGGCACAACTCACATTCTCGAAATTGAAAGATATGAAATTCATAATCCACAAAGGCAGAGACAGCTCTAAGAAACTCTCAGTAGATTTTGACTAGACAAAGGCTAAGAAGGCTACTTAAACAATGGTTTTTCTGTTTGTGTTTATCTCTTGCATCAAGGGTGAGCAGTTAAGAGGTCAAGACCTTTTTGAAAATCGAATGATAAGTACCCTTAATTTATAGCTGTAGCAAATAGCTAATCCAAAGTTGGGTAGATTCTGGATTGACGAACCAAAAGGAACCCAGCCAGGTTCTTGTCTCAGGTACAACACCAAGCCAAATTCAAGTTGGGTAAGGATGGGTAGAACCAACAAGGAAGCTTGCCGAGATCTTGGTTTGTCCTACTCGGCAATTTAGTTTTACATTCTTTGTCCTTAATGTTTGTAATTTTGACTAGCTATAATTCAGAAATTATCTAATAAAAATTTTTGGATTGTTACTCATGACCATAAAGCTTTTAATACTTATTGGTGCTTTTTTATTTTTCATTCTTTTTATTTTAAGGAAAGTACGGGTTATATCTATATAGAGTCATTTTTTCACCTTGCATTAGCATAAAAGGTTTGTTAGACCATCTCTACTAATCGTCTGTGAACCCACTGCTACTTCGACCAAATAAGTAGTAAGCATAATTTGATATAAAGCTACAACTAACTAAAGAGGGACTGGGACTACCATAAGGTAGGGGATTACCTTCCCGGGCCTAAGAGGTTGAGCATCACTATGCATTATCCCATATTAAGACTCACTAAAGTAAATGCCATGTCTATTTCAATCCAAGAGAGCTCTCAAGTCCTTCTTAGTACTCGAAAGCTTTATCAAAAGGGACTTGGTCCATGCCCTGATTTAGAGCTTCAGTTCAAGATCCATCCGAAGCCCTTAGAATCTGTTACCCTCTTGTTTTAGGAAGTTCATGAGGCCTCCTAAAGGGTTTAATCATTAAATTGAGGCTAAACCCATGACAAGAATAAGGGAAGCTCAAAACAGAAGGTTGTGCTCATGGACAGTTTTTGGACAGAATGTTATTCTGAGTTTGAGGCAAATTTTGTCTATGCTCCATATGCCTTGGCTAAAGTTATTTTAGGCTATGTTTAAGTTTAGTGTGTTAGCTTTCACATGGAATAAGTTTCAATCATTTGGAGTTCATTTGGTTAATCAAATTAAGCTCCAAAATGGACTACCCCAAAGTCAACTGTCAGTTCCAGTTTGGACCATCTGGATAGTACGGCCCATTTCTCTTAAACAGATGGACAAACGTTAGTGAAACTTTTTCGATTCGAAAATAGACTTCTGAAGCTTTCATATGAATCCTATTGCATCAAATTTAGATTAGAAAAAAAGAGAGTTATGGCTCATTGAATCTGACCCTGCTGCAGTGTGAATACGCAGAAATCTGAAAGCATTAAATGCAAGTGGATTCATCACCCCTAAGAAACCAATGCACAACCAGCTGATTCCAAGGATGCATCCCCCTTTCTTAATGTGGGAATTCAAGATAATAAGTCCCCATGCTGATGGGAACAAGTCTCAAGAGCCCTAGTTTTTAGATTTATATTGTTTTAACCATAGTTTATCTAGTAACTTGCTTTTATATTTCTAATGTTAATCTAGTAAGTTGTATTTTGCATTTTCCTATGTAAGATGAGTTCACTAGAGTATTGGCCAGCCCTATAAAATCCATACTCGAGTTTAGTTGAAAGCAAGTTGAATGAATGAACAATTGAGCTTCAAAGCTTTCTCTCTCTAAATCTTAAGTTCTCTTTATCCTTGTGAACAAGGTAGTAAGTCTTGAGTGGAGCCTTTATAGAGTTGTTGGTGGCTAAGCCTTTATGCAATTTTTGGTGGATCCTAGTCTTGGTGGGTGGTGTTGCCTTTAAAGCAAGTCATATCAACGTTCAAGGGGGAATTTGAGCTTAAACTCAAGTTAGCAATTCTGCCCATCCGCATGCACGATCCACTTACCATACAAAATTTGGGGCATGTAAGCTCCCCAAAAGAAGAACTGATGGTATAGGGATCCCGTAGATCATAGCTTTGAAGTGGTTCCACCTCAATTAGTGAATCTGGCTGAGGCTCTATCTCTCTAGTATGAGAAGACTTC
The DNA here is from genome assembly GCA_029747015.1 of Carnegiea gigantea. Taxonomy (NCBI): domain Eukaryota; kingdom Viridiplantae; phylum Streptophyta; class Magnoliopsida; order Caryophyllales; family Cactaceae; genus Carnegiea; species Carnegiea gigantea. Next base: position 132,760 of record JAKOGI010000461.1, read on the forward strand.
GGGATATCTTGCGCCCTTATTGAATGACGTCTTCTTGTATGGGATCTATGAGACGTCAAATGGGATCTATTTACAACTTGATTCTTCTCCCTTTTTATAAACGAAGGAAGTTCAGCAAAAGCATAAATATCACATGGAAAAAATGAAAGAGTTACCTCATTTTGTCTGAGGTTGCCAATAAGTAAAAATGTTTGTAAAATCCTTTTTCTCTTAATAAAAATGTCATACCGTTATGCTCGATTGCTTGCGCTTGTACTAAAAGAAAGAAGAGATAGATGAATATATGCGCACTCTAAGGAATCAAAGTAAACATACTTGCCCCCTTAAGGTTAGGAGGAAATAGAAGCTCAGGACACTTAGATTCTAGGATAGAGAGACATCTATGTACAACACCTCTTCACCCTCTCTTACCTTGTTAACCTCAGACCATGTACGAGAGCATTAGTAGAAAGTTTGTACAAAAAACTCATAAAGATCCGAGATTTGAAAAATATAGGGAATTGCCTTATACAAGGATTCAACACTGAGTGTAGTTATCAAATCGCCTACACCCTAGGGGTTGAGACACGACTTTCCCATGGGTAAAAATGTGCCTATAAAAGAAGGGCATAAGAAAAGCTAGGAGCATTAAAACCAGAAACTTCCAACAAGACACTCAAGACAATGAGACCGTGGTCACAACATTTATAGCCTCTCAAAGGCACTAAAGACTTCCAGCTCGAAATCGTCCCTGAACTTGATTTTCCTTGGTCCATGAGACCATGTTTAGAAAATGAGTGGGTTTCCTCGATCCTGGTGAAAGCTCGGGAAAATATTTATAGAACTAAAAGCTCCAAAATAAGATTCAATAATAAGGGCTACAAGCCAAGAGTAGGAAATATTTTTTTCGAAGAAAGATCATTACCTCAATGACCCTCCATAAACCACTACAGGCAAGCTTGTATTACGTTCTCCTTGAGTTTCCTCCATCTTTCGCACCCTGGCTCACATACCACGAATAAGAGTGGAATATACAGGAACCCCCAATTCAAGTCTTTCACACTATCAATGATCAACAAGGTTGACCAGATAGTGGAAGTAACAATGATTATCCAACTCAGTGAAAATGGTAGTGCCAAGAAGAAGAGTTAAAATTATATGAGCTTATTGATCACCAGAATGCTCAACCCAATGCTCATTATCAATTATGACTTCGAAAATAATGTTATAGAAGAAGGGATTCCCATGGGGAATTCTATTAATGACTGGAATAAAGAGCGGGAAAAGTTAATCACATTAATGAAGATGACAGTCTTCTTGATAAACTAATCAGTGCTCAAAAAAGTTAAGACCTCTTAGCATGGCAAAGTCAAGAGGGGTTATGGTCATCTCCCTAAATGGGAGGTAAAAAGTATTGGTGCTATCCCAAAATCTCTTGACTATCGTTCGAGTAACACAGCAATCAGTTAAATCTACTACTCCTTTTAGAGTAGAATGAAAGGTCCCAAAGCCAGCATTATTTAGTACAGATCGAACTCGAGCTTTTTTACTCTTAAGTTATTTCATAAATTTCCTAGGGGCACCTTCCCTCCTAACAAGGTATTCCTGAAAGCCAGAAAGGAAAGCAAGAAATATTAGACTCGTGATCATGATAAAAACAAACTATAAAAAAGGTTAAGTGGAATACTTACTACTTTCGAAGTAGCTTCACTAGATGCATGAAGTTCAACATCTGCTAAAAGGTCTATCCCATTCTAAGCTTCAACTAGTCTCCATTCCCTCTCAATGAAAGAATCTTAAGGGTGCCTTTCTCATCTAGTTCTCTGAGGTAGATGTGCTTTTTTCATGCTCAAGATTTTAGAGTGCAACCACACACTTTTGACTAAGAAGATGAAGATAAGAAACAATAAAAGTACAAGTGATAAAAGAAGATGGGCTTAACAAAGGTGTGAAGAAAGGCTCCTAAGTGCTTTATGTTTATAAGAAAGGCAAGGGAAGGAAAAAAAAAAAAAAAGGAGAAGGCCAAATTAAAAGGGAGCTAGGTTGGGTTCTCCATATAAAATGCATGCATATACCACACATGCATAAAACCAACTGCAAAGAGACAAGAAGAAAAGAAGGAAAACAGACAAGTGAGGGGAAGCCCAAGCCGCATTCTTCCATGGAAGAAAACAAGCATATACTTGATACGATCCTAAATAGATGTATACTTATACTGTCAGTGTACAGTTGCTAGCCATAGTACCTGAGGGTCAAATCCACAGGGACAGGGCTGAATTTAGGCTACTAGAAATAAAAACTAATCTATATTAGTTGGAGTAAAAGGATTAAATAAGCAAAACAGAATCATTTCGCTAACAAAAACTGAATCAAACCTAAACATTATTGAATTTAAAAACTAATAATATGCAAATTAGCAGAATGATTCAAAAAGCAATAAACTTTAATCAAGAAGAGGAAGGGGAAGAGAGAGAAAGGAAAGAAATTATCAACTAATTGAAAGCAGAAACTGAAAGGTGAATCGAATAGATTAATAAAAACTCAGACTTGAATTAAATCTAAGTATTCGAATCAAGGGTATTGAGAGAGAGTTGAACTAAACTATTCTACTCCTAAAATCTAAACTAAAACCTAAACTAAGATGATGAAGAACTGATTGATGAATTGTGATACCCAACACCTCCTTTTATAGTGGTTATAGTCTTCCTTCACTTTCCAAATTCTAGTTGAAGTAGGTTTCTTGTTCTCCACTCTTGATCAATATTAGAAAAGTCAGCATAATAAGGAAATTTGTTAGAATCCACTTGATTTCCAATTTTCACGAGGTTACAACTTTCCAAAATTTTTTTCAATTTATCTTGCTTGCTAAGAAATGACTTCATATCCCATCAAATCATTATTTCTTACACAAACACACAAAATCTAAATAAAGCCCTTATGAATAAAAATAAGTAGTTATAAGCATCTATTTAGTTACTTTTGGTGACTGAACAAATACCCCCATGTCTAGATTTGGCTCATCCTTGAGTAAAACAAAAGAAAAGAAGATCTACCCCTAAGACAACTAACTTACTTTCGTAGAAATTACGATTGCACTTAGCACGTCCAACAAGCACTCAAAACCCCTAGGTTCACCCTAGTGGATGAGTGTGGTCTCATGAGGATTTGTTTAAGATATACCCATAAAATCTTTGAAGAAGAAAGGAAAAGGTGAAAGAAAAATACAAAAGGGAAAATCCTTTGGAACGTTTTTCGAACATAATCAAATATACAAAGGGAAAATTATACACACTTAACCAACAAATCACTCCAACAGCCTAAATATCAAATGACACATAAACACAATGTACATATCAACACTTTTGCCCCCCACTAATGACACTCACCCCATAGTTTTTCACCCCACAGTACATTAAAATAGGGAATCCATCCTAGTGTTTGGTGGGTAAGAATACCATCGCCTCCGAAGCTAGGCTTATCAGAGTCTGACTTGATCACACTTGAATATTTTATTGACTTATTAACGTAGGAAGTCAGCTTTCCCAGTAGCAGTATTGCCTCAAACGGTAGCACCCAGTAGCGCATGCCTCAAAGGGATGTTTATCATTTCCGATCTTTATTTTTTTTCAACGTTTTTTTCTTTTTTACCTTCTTTTTTTCCTAATTAAAAAGAAAACAAAAGAAATGACAAGTGAAAGAGTCAACCATGGAAGCCTAAAACCTAAGACAATTGTGATGCACAAATCAGGACTATACTTAAAATTGTAATGGAATGACGGAATTAGAATTGGGATATAGAATGACATACTTTGGACTAAGGCCTAGCATGCACACTACACTTATATACAACCTAATACTAGGTCACAAGGGATTAAAGTACATCGAGATAGCAAAATTTCGTAAAATCACACAAAAATAGAAAATCTTTTTTTTATTTTTCGAAAACTTTTCTCTCCTTTTTTTCCTTTGTCAAAAATTTTTAAGCTTGAATTCCCGTCCCCTACACCAAAATCACACAATGTCCACATTGTGGGAAAGGGAGCATCAAGGATAAGAAAATAATAATAAAAGACCAACAAAAAAATGAAGAACACCATACACATTATATACAAGGAAGAAAACAATGATACCCAATCGGATATTAAATGTATCTAAGCTACCTCATCACCCATCATGGATCACTAGATGGTTCATGGAGTATAAGATAGTCCATCTTATTCAAGATTTCACCCTCTTACTTAGATGTGGTCAGAGCTCGAAGTAGCTTATCATAAGCCTATGCATACATCTCGAACAAGTACAGGTAAGAAAACATAAATATGAACACAATAATAATGTGTAATGCCCTTTTAACCTTATCAAATACCTTAGAGTAATTAATAGAATAATAAGGTAAGCTTGTTAGGAAATTAGAGCAAGCTAATAGCGGAAGCAATAGGATGAAATAGATATTCAGGAATTAAAGGAATGATAACAGGAACAAAACAACGACACACAAGATTTACGTTAAAACCCAATGCGGGAAAAAACCACGGACGGTGACGAGCACAATCAATCCACTATATGAGTAGGGAGAATACAAAATGATCACAATCACAACAAGTGATTTGATCCAACAGCAGAATTACAACCTCTCTTGTAATCTCTTTCACAATTCTCTACCTCTCAATGTGTTTAGGGATTCAGGAGTGATTTTAGATCCTAGGTATGACCCCCTTTTATAGGGCCTAAAAAACCAGGGTTTTACCCTTAGGGACGAAACCTAGCCGCCAGGAGAAACTGTACATCGTGACAAACCCTAGCCACCACCATCGCGCCTAGCAAAGCAACACGTGGCACGACCGTGCCGTGCCCAGATGGCACGACCCTGCCACATGGCACGGCTCCCCCGTGCCAATATTCTGCCTTCTCTCGGCTTTACGCTCCTTCGTCCTGACGCATCCGTGTTTATGTAGCACGGTCCCACCGTCCCGTTTCTTAGATTTTGGGCCGCAAACCCAACAATCTCCACCTTGGACCGAAATCTCCAATTACCAACTCTCTAACGTCGTTATCGCACCCTGAAGGGTGACGCCCCCCCAAGGGGCAATGCCATGCTGTGAATGCAAACTAAGCCCAAGCAATGCTCGAACTTAGCTATAGGTAGAGGCTTGGTCAATATGTCTGCAGGGTTCTCTGAAGTGTGAACCTTTCTCACGACTATTTCTCCTGCAGCAACTGTATCTCTGACATAGTGATACTTGACACAGATGTGCTTGGTCTTTGAATGGTAGGCGTCGTTCTTAGTCAAGTGGATAGCACTTTGGCTATCAGAAAACACCACAGTGGTAGCCTGTGGAATGCCCAGCTCAATAACAAGGCCCCTTAACCAAGTAGCTTCTTTCACTCCTTCAGTAGCAGCAACATACTCAGCCTTTGTAGAGCTGCAATAGACTGTAAAGATGCTTTTCAAGAAATAGCACCTGCACACATAGTGAAGATATACCCAGATATGGACCTCCTTCTATCAAGATCATCAGCGTAATCAGAATCAAGAAAGCCTGTAACATCATATGTACTAGCTTTGTTTCTATCAAATACCAACTCCTTATCAACAGTACCCTTCACATAGCGAATGATCCACTTCACAGCTTCCCAATGATCCTTTCCAGGATTATGCATATGCCTACTTACCACACTCACTGCATGTGATAAATTTGTCCTAGTGCATACTATAGCATACATCAAACTACCAACAGCACTAGAATAAGGAATATTCGACATTCTATCTATATCCTCCTCAGTTTGGGGACAACACTCAGCAGACAATCTAAAATGTGCAACAAGGGGTGTGGAAACGGCCTTACAGTTATCCATATTAAATCTGCTTAGTACTTTCTTAAGGTAGTGTTCTTGAGACAAGTACAGCTTACCAGCCTTTCGATCTCTTCGAATCTCCATGCCTAGAATCTTCTTTGCTGCTCCCAGATCCTTCATCTCAAACTCCTCACTGAGTTGAGATTTCAACTTACTAATCAAGGATTTATCCTTAGAGGCAATCAACATATCGTTAATATACAGTAGCAAGTAAATAAAGGCACCATCAGAATATTATTTAAAATACACACAATTATCATGTCGGCTACGTGTGTATCCTTGTGTAATCATGAAGGTGTCAAACCTTTTGTACCACTGCCTAGGAGCCCGCTTAAGTCCATACAAGGACTTCTTCAATCTACATACCAGTTGTTCCTTCCCAGAAACAACAAAACCTTCAGGTTGCTTCATATAGATCTCTTCCTCTAATTCCCCATGAAGGAATGCAGTCTTCACATCGAGCTGTTCTAGCTCCAGATCAAACAAGGCAACAGATGCAAGAAGCACTCGAATGGAGGTATGTCTAACAACAGGTGAGAATACCTCATTATAGTCAATACCTTCCTTCTGATTGCAGCCACGAACAACCAGGCGCACTTTCCACCTTGCATCCTCAACTCCAGGAATGCCCTCCTTTCTCTTATAAATCCATTTGGTAGTTAAGGCTCTCCAACCTTTAGGTAGCTCACACAGTTCCCAAGTTCGATTCTTTTGCAAACTCTTCATTTCCTCTTGCATAGCTAGGATCCAGTTTGGTGAACTTGGGCAGGTGATTGCTTCAGTATATGCTGAAGGTTCCCCACCTTCAGGCACCTCTTCTGCAACTGAAAGTGCATATGCTATCAGTCCCTCATCATCATTGTAGCGAGCAGGCCTCCTGATCTCCCTCCGAGGATGATCATGAGCTATAGAGTGAACAACCTCTACCTGAGGCTGATCTGAACTGATAGTGCCAGGTTCAGTAACCTGGGCCTCCCTGCTGGGCTGACTAGTAGCTCCACCTTGAACTGCAACGGTCTCCATGTCTATCTCAATACTTGTATCTTGCTGATCACCTGCACCAGTAGAAGGAACAACAGAATCCTCTCTAGAAGATAACATAGTAGTCTCATTAAAAGTTACATCCCTGCTCTGAATGACTTTCTTAGACTCAGGACACCACATGCGGTATCCTTTAGACTCAGTTGCATATCCAAGGAACATACATTTGATAGCCCTAGGAGCTAATTTCCCATTATTCACATGGGCATGCACAGGACATCCAAATATTCTTAAACAAGAATAATCAATAGGATTACCCGACCATACTTCTTTTGAAATTTGGAAGTCAATGAAGGTGTGTGATGAACGATTCACCAAGTAGCAGGCTGTAGAAATAGCCTCTGCCCAAAAAACTTTACGATCCCAAAGCCTTGCATTTGAAAGCATACATTGGGCTTTCTCCAGTAGAGTTCTGTTGATTCGTTCTGCAACCCCATTTTGCTGTGGTTTACCAACCAAAGTCTTGTGCCTAGCTATGCCATTTATTGTGCAGAACTCTTCAAACTCTGACTCAACGAACTCAGGACCATTGTCAGTCCTAAGTTTCTTGATCTTTCTCCCAGTCTAGTTCTCAACCAGAGCCTTGAACTTCTTGAACATGGAGAATGTCTCATTTTTCTGTCTCAAGAAGTAAACCCAAACTTTGCGTGAGAAATCATCAACAAAAGTTAACATGTAGCGCTTACCTCTAAGAGAAGGAACCTTCGAAGGACCCCACAGATCAGAATGAATGTAGTCAAGGATCCCCTGAGTACGATGCTTTGCTTTAGAGAAACTCACCCTCTTCCGTTTTCCAAAAACACAGTGATCATAAAAATCAAGTTTACCCGTACCAGCGCTACCCAGATAACCTTTCTTACTTAGAATGGTCATCCCTTTCTCACTCATATAGCCCAATCTCATGTGCCATAACCTTATATCATTAGTATCTGCTGATGCTGTACCAACTGCAGCTACTCGTGTAACTGTAGTTCCTTGTAGGATGTAGAGACTGCCCTGCCGTAGTCCCTTTATTACCACCATGGCTCCCTTTGTCACTTTTAGGACACCATTCTCCATAACAATCCTGCAACCATTAGTCTCAAGAGTACCCAAGGAGGTCAAATAACGAGTCATTTCAGGTATGTGATGAACCTTAGATAAAGTTCTGACTATACCATCATAGGTTTTAACCTATACAGTACCTATTCCTACAACTTTACACTCAGTATCATTGCCCATAAGTACAATCCCAATATCAACAGGCTCATAAGTGACAAACCAGTCCCTACGAGGACACATGTGATATGTACAGCCAGAATCTAAAATCCAATCATCACCTAACCCCCTTTCAGAGGTGGTAGCCAAAGACATAGTAGCAAGCAACACATTACCATCAAACTCTGACTCTATTGCATAATCAGCTGTAGCAGTTTTCTCCTTTTCCTCTTTCCCTTTCTTTTTCTTTAGTTTCCAGCAGTTAGCCTGAATATGACCCAATTTACTACAGTAATTGCAGGTCTTATTGGAATGAGGATTCTTAAACTTAGATCGGTTCTTTTTCTTATTACCGTTCCCCGATTGCTCAGTTCTACCCCTAACAACTAATCCCTCAGCCGAATCAGCATGGATATAATGGTTAAATTTCTCCTTAGATGGCAGATTAGACTTGACATCCTCAAAAGATATAGTATCAGAATTACTAGATAGCATAATCTCCTTAAAGTGTTTATAAGAAGGGGGTAGAGACACAACAAGTAGAATGGCTTTGTCCTCATCCTCAATCTTTACATCCAGACTTTCCAAGTCAATCAAAATAGAATTAAATTCATTCAAATGTTTTTGAACAGGGGTACCTTCAGCCATACAAAAGGTGTACAACCTTTCCTTCAAACAGATCTTGTTGGCTAGACTCTTTGTCATGTAGAGTTCCTCCAGCCGAGTCCACAGATCTACAACAGTTGCCTTATCGAGCACCTCTTGCAGGACATGTGGTGCCAGGCACAATTGAATGGCTGAAACCACCTTCAACTCCAGTTCTTCCCATTCCTCGTCCATCAGCGATCCACGCCTCTTGTTTTGGTCTATTGCCCATTATTCATCAGTTACCTTCTCGGGTCTCACGTGAGGTCCTTGCAGGATCTTCCACAACCCATGCTGGATGAGAACTGCTCTTATCTGCATCTTTCAGAGATTAAAACTAATCTCCCCATCAAATTTCTGAATATCAACCTTCATAATTGAAGACATCCTAAACCAAGGCTCTGATACCACTTGTTAAGAAATTAGAGCAAGCTAATAGCAGAAGCAATAGGATGAAACAGATATTCAAGAATTAAAGGAACGATAACAGGAACAAAACAACAACACACAAGATTTACGTGGAAACCCAATGCGGGAAAAAATCACAGACGGCGACGAGCACAATCAATCCACTATATGAGTAGGGAGAATACAAAATGATCACAATCATAATAAGTGATTTGATCCAACAGTAGAATTACAACCTCTCTTGTAATCTCTCTCACAATTCTCTACCTCTCAATGTGTTTAGGGATTCAGGAGTGATTTTAGATCCTAGGTATGACCCCCTTTTATAGGGTCTAGAAAATCAGGGTTTCACCTTTAGAGACGAAACCTAGCTGCCAGGAGAAACTGCACGTCGTGACAAACCCTAGCTGCCACCATCGCGCCCAGCAGAGCAATACGTGGCACGACCGTGCCAGGTGGTACGGTCACACCGTGCCCAGGTGGCACGACCGTGCCACATGGCACGGCTCTCCCGTGCCAATATTCTGCCTTCTCTCGGCTTTGTGCTCCTTCGTCCTGACACGTCCGTGTTTGTGTAGCACAGTCCCACCGTCCCATTTCTTGGATTTTGGGCCACGAACCCAACACTCGATAAAACAGTACTCTTAGACATGTCCTCTAGGTAAAAGTAGTAAAATAAGTAGAGGGATTATACCCTCTATGTTACTTAGGGACCTATCAAACCCATTAACCTTCCCCTCAACTTGTTCTTTCTTAATATCCACAAGACCCAAATCATCACTAGCATGGGTTATAACATAATCATCCATGGAATTTACTAAGGAGTACTCAAGGGAAGGGGAGGGTGGAAAACACGTAAAGGGAGCATAGCCTAACTTAAGTGAGGTATGGAATATAGGACTAATAAGTTTAAGATTAGTCTGGGACACCTTTACTATAACTTCTTTGCAGGACTCCCTTTAATGAGTCTCCTCCAATATATGCTCCTTCTCATCAAAATTGTGCTCATTCTGTGTCTGAACCAATTCTGAAAACTAGTTAAATATATTACTCATCATGTGCTTCATTGAATAAAATCCAGTTTCTATGTTATTCTCAATTTCAGCTCTCAATCAAACATATTGGGGGCATGAGTCAGAGTTATGATCAAAAGTATAGCATAAGTCACATATAGGACGGGCACATTGAGGAGTGGAATAGGAGGGAAATAGGGTATCATAAATTTTTTCTCATAAAATAATCTGGTATGAAAGCCAAATGGATCGAGAAAGCACATCCCAGAAGCACAAGTAATCTGTTCGAACTCACAAGTATCCCTAACCACCTAGCTAAGCAAGTCCATAACCTCGTTAATAGTTTTGTGAAAAAATCCCCTCATTAATCACACTATAAATTTCCCACTTTACTATAAGGTGACCACACTGCGCAATAAAATTATTCAGGTGCTTTAAAATACATCTAGAACGATTCATGTTCCTGTTAGGAGAAGTGAAAATAACCATCTCTCTCTCTCTCTCTCTCTCTCTCTCTCTCTCTCTCTTTAAAAATTTATTTTTACTTTTATAGGTTTTCAATTTTTTTCCAAAAAGATAACATGATAGTAAAGATTAGAATCTAGTAACAAAAATTATGCAAATAATCTACTGATAAAAATAAAAAAATCACGATAAAAAAACAAAAAGAAAATATGGTGACCTAAATTAATTGAGTAATTAATCAAATTAATTGATTAACTAATTAAACACAAAAAACATACTAAAACAAATTTATGAGATAATAATCAATAACCAAGTAACTAACCTAAGTAAAATTATTAAATTAATCTACTAATAGAAATTATGAAACTGATAAGTCCTTAAAGTGCACACTATTTTGAGATCATTTTGTGCCATTTTGAGGGAGAATTACATGCTTTATGTTATAATCTATACTTCCTTTTCCGTTTTACGCTTTGGTATGGTTTTATTCTGTGTTTTGCAGGTTGTGGACCATTTTACCCTTCTTTTGACCCTAGTTGAGTATATCTTGACTCCTCACAGATGCCCCTAAGTTGCCATGCCTGTGGAAGGAAAGAAGAACAGAAGAATGTCAAGCCACAGCTGACCACAGACCATCCGTGGTGAAGCGCACGGCCTGTGGTGTCCTCGTTTCCCCTGAGATTTTTTATTTTCTCGCGGCTTTTCAACTTCTAGGTAGTTTTAATGTTATTACTTTTTGCAATTATTCAGCTTCCAGGAGTTTCACTATAAAAAGGGTGCATTCAACCTCATTTCTAGGCACCCGTCCATTCCCATTTTTCCTTTCATTTGTTAATTAGGTTAGGATTTAGATTAGATCATAGAGAGTTGCAAATTGATGTGAAGATTTACAAGGATTCCATGCCGGGCTTGCAATTGGCGGATTCAAGCACGTTAATTGGCTAAGCATTTCTTTTCTCTTCTCTTCTCTTCTCTTTTCTAAATTTAGATTTATGTTTTCTAATTTTGATTATGACTTTGTTTTAATTTTGGATTTATGCAAATACTAGTTATGTTTTTGATCTGGTGTTAATCTCTTTGAGTATTTTGAAATTGTTGGATTGTTTTATTGGATCCGAGGCTTTTATTGTCTTGTGAGAAATATCTGATCACTTTCTTGCATGTTTTGGGTGTTGGATGAAGAACTGAAGGGTGAAATTCGATACTTGAACCGTAAGATTTGACTTGATTGTATGGAGTCTTAAGAGAGCACACTAATTGAGAAACCACGAATATGATAATCGCATGCTTAATGAACCTAAATAAATCGAGACCTCTTGAGAAATGGTAATTAGTTAGATTTAAGTATTTCACTTCACCTTGAAAGAAGATTGTGACACTTCGATTATGAGTTTTAAGACAACCAATTCAGGAAGAAGCGTTTGATTGATACATTGTAAGATCCGCCTCCCTTATTTTTAAGTTAACCTAGTTGTTCTACGTTTTACGTCATAAATTGTATTTTTATTCACTATATGATTTATGTTATTATTGAAATTACTTATTTCTAAATTATTGAATCAATGCTAACTCGAGTTTTTGGAATCGTTTTCGTTTTAATTAGTTGATTCCCGAAGTCTCGATTGAAATTTTAGTTGTGGAACGCTTCGACTTGACTTTAATCTAATCGCTAATGAGTTTGGTTTGGAACCTAGTTGAATTATGTTATTTGAGCCAAAAAAAAAGGGCAATGGCAAAAAGGAGGGGATGAGTTTTGGGGGAGACCCCCGAAACCCCCCGACTACCTTCTCTCTCTCTCTCTACTCGCCCACCCATCTCACTCTCTCTTTCTCCCTAAACTCGCTCACTCTCTCTCTCACCGGGGCCACGGTCGCCATCTGGCGTCACCGCCGACCGCCACCTATCACCGACGAGAGAAACGGATGACCGGTCCCCTCGGCCCACGACAACCACCGCCAAAACTCCACCACCCATCACCCTCTACTTCTCACGGCCGAAAACCGACCCAAACCACACGTCTCCGGCCTGGAACCGACCACCCACATGCCGGAATCCGGCAACCCACACCCCTCACGACCTCCTCCATAAATTGGGAGTCAAATTTCGGCCCAAAACAGCCACAATCGCCACTCAGTCAAAGCTAGGGTTTCGGGTTTAGTGAGTAGCTGAGTTGGGGTTCGAGTTCAGGGGGGATTAGGGTGTGAGTTGCTACCAATTAAGTGGGAAATTAAGCAATTTCAAGTAAGTTTTTCTCCCCTCCTAAGCTATTACTATTTTCGAAAATGTTTTTCAGCAGATTGCCATTGCATGTCAGATTAGGGCTAGCTAAAGTCGTTAGGAATGCGAAGAATTGAATGTGAATATGCTGTCTGATGATTTCATGCCAATTTATGCACGAATCGCTGCCTAGAACTAATTTGAAGGACGAATATAAAGACTTGAATCGTTATGTGTTTAAGCGATCAATTTAGACTTGAATCGTAACTACAACGTGATTCGAATCGATGTATATTAGTGTAGTTAGTTAATGTCTGAAAAATAACTTTAAATGAATTACGCATGTTCCTGATTAATTCAAGAATGTTTAGTTAATTCATGTCTAATTAATTGCTTTGAGATGATGCATGCATGCTTAGAATCAATTTTAGTACAATCAATTAACACATGCCTAAAAGTTTAATTGAAAGTAAGCAATTCATGTTTCGAATCAAGTTTAATATATTTAGTTCATGCGGCTTGAAAGGTCGACTCGAATAGCGACCCGGGCATGATAAGTGCATGCCTAGAAGTGTATTATACCTAAGCGACCTAAATGGGTTTAAATAGTAACATTGATACGATAAATGAAAGTGTAGAATCGCATGACGCCTAAATGACCCAATTAGCCTAAATTGTTAATCGATTTGCACCTAGATAGAAATTCGATTCATGTTAATCTTTCATAGTATGAATATGCATGCTTAGTAAGCGCTCGAATCGTATTATGCCTAAATGGCTATATTAACCTAAGTAATGAACCGTTTCATGCTTAAATGGAGATCTAGCTCATGCTAAGTTGAATGACATAAGTAAGCTGGCTTGATAACCATAATGTGGCAGACGAACGCGATGAGAATGTAAATGACGTAATAGGCTAAATGTAACGTGAAGCCAATGCCTGTCCATTTAGTGAGTTATGCCTGGATTTAGAATGGCATGTTTACGACTCCTAACTAACCTACATGAATGCGAATCACACCTTATGCTTCTTATTAAGTTTAGTCCGTATGAATGCTTACATGTGTATATATATATATACATATGTGCTTGGATATGACCGTTGGTTACAGCGCTCGACTAACTGTTAGTTAATTGTTCGGTAAAGTTCAGCATTGGTAAGTTTATGTGTCCCCTTTCAATATATCATCATGATTAGGATGCTAGATTGTGAACTGAAACCGAGATGGTAGTTGGATGGCTTAAGGAAGAACTATGAGTGGTTCGAGGTCCTTGTGGTACGATGCTTGTGAGGAGGGAGCCTGGCTGTGAATTAACCACAATCGTATGGATTGCAAGGCCATGTGTGGCTCGTTATATTGTTGAAATGATTATGAAGTACTTGAATATAATACATGTGAACCCCCCTTTTTCTCTCAATGTGCTACGTGCCATTAAGTGAATAGTTTTCGAAATTCAGACATGTTTAAGAAGAATTTCTAAATGTATATTTTCATGATTTCGAATGCTTTTAAGTACTTACCAAATGTCTAGTAGCTTATGAAAATGTTTGTAGCCTATAAGAAATCCTAAATCATCGAACTACTCAGTTAGTGACTTGATTGAATAGTGAATAGGTTTAGGGAGTTTAAATGCAAGGTAAAAGTGAGTTCAAAAATGATTTTAAGACATCGATTTGTTTATGACCCCTCTTTACGTTTAAAGGAATTTAAACGACTTAAAAAGGGGCCATTTCAAAGCTAATTATAAAATTTAGCTGACTTGTATGCTAATTGCTTACTTCAGTCTCCATTGCATTTTCGAGTTGAGAGCTAGTAAATCCGTTATGTTTTTAAGAAATGTTTACGTTGAAAGTTTACAAAGGAACCTTATTTGCCTTATAAACGAGTCAAGAACTTTAAGTGTTTGGAAAATAGCAAGTTTGGGAACGTTTTAAACCTTTAGCTTATTTATTCCCCCTTCTTGAGTTTTAAAAAGGGATTGAAAGGAGTTATGGAATGACAACTGAAGTTTTTAATGCGAATCTAATTTGAGTTACGCGCTAACTAAGTGTTTAAGTTCTAAATGGGTTTCTTTTCATGAATTAGCAACCTTTGTACGTTTATACGAAACTTTTAAGCTAGAAACGAAGTCGTTTTACGAACCAATAAACGTATTACGTTTATCAGAAGCTTTTAAAGTTAAAAGTAAAGTCACATCATGAGTGGCACATTTATAAGAAGTTTTTAAGCTCAAAATGAAATGAGCTATAAGCATTTAGAAAGATTATGGTCGTTTTGTTTAAAAAGCAAGTGTTCAGCAAGTAAGCATTTGAAACAGAGAAATGAAATATGTCCTTAAAGACTAAAAATGTGTTGAAAAGTTGGCCAGAGGGCGGAAACTAGACGCAAAAGGGCATGAGTTGTTACCCCCTGAGATACGAGGTATCTTGGTGTGAGCTGTTCCCGGAAACTGGACGTAAGATATGAATTATCTTGGCCTGAGCTGCTTTTCCCTAAATAAAAGTTAAGAACTGGACTCAAGATACGAGGTATCTTGGTGTGAACTGTTCCTAAAAACTAGACTCAAGATATGAAATATCTTAGTGTGAGCTATTCCCCAGATAAGTTATGATATGTGACGCGTAAGAAAACCTTGAGGGGAACTGGACTCAGGATATGATTATCCTGGTGTGAGCTGTTGCCCCACAGAGGAGAGTATCAAGGTTAAAGTTGCTCTACTGAGGCGCATTTTGGCCAAAAGTTAAGTACGTATACCCCGGGGATAACGCAAGTTGTGAGTATAATCTCATTTAGCCAGCACAATAAGATATTTTTATGCTATGAGTAAGTTTCTAATAAGTAAGAAAAGAAGTTGGCATTTTGCCATTTTAAATATTTGAGAAAAGAAAGATTTATAAGGGCCATTACGAGGCCATATTCTTCCCATATCTTATGAATAAGCTCCCAAGTATGGTTTAAATGAAGTTTCAAATGACGTAACGTTATATCCCAGTAATGCATTGGACTTTTAAGTTTTTCAATATGCATATCCCATGAAAGAATGTTTCTTGCCAAGTCTTCCTTGCTAATTTGGATGTTTTGAGAACTTTTAGCAAGAATTATAAGCTTCCAAGATGTTGGCGTGATTTATAAACCATTCTTAGAATATATGAGGAGTCACTGTGGTTTCAAAAGTATGTTTGAAAGCTCCATACTCAATCCTTGTTGCTTGTTTGATTACGTGCCTACTGGTTGTTAGCGGGAAAGCTTGCTCTTTTTGGGCCTAGAGATGAGTTAAGGGGTTAGAATGAAGTTTTAAGGATGGTGATCTTTCCTTGAGTATCTTCATTGTCTAATATGACAGTAAAGTATGAATACGTGATATGTGATTAGTAAAGATATTACTGCCTGCAACGGTTTTGCTTTTAAGGGGGTTGGCGGACACTCACTGAGCGTGTGGTTGCTCATCCCACTACTCTTTCCCTTTTTCCCTAGGTTTTCTTTGTGACAGATGAAAGTCAAGCCTCTTATGTGGAGTTGAAGTTTGCCCTTGATTGAAAAAGAATCATATGTGCCTACTTATGTTCTTAATGAAGCCATGTATAGTATTCTTAGTTTATAAACGTCTGTAAACAATTATGTTAGTTTATGTAATGCATACGGTATAAAGGTCGCTCTGTATGGCCGTATGAGCCAACCATCTAAATAGTTAGATGTCTTCTCTTTTAAAGTTTGTTATGTTTTGGGATGTAAACCCCAATACTCCGGTTGCATGAACTATTGAGTTGTATCTTTTTTATTCCTTATTAATGAACTACTCTGTTTGGTGTACTCTAAGCGGGTGGCTCATTGCGTTATAAACTCCGGCGTGTGGCCGTTGAGTTTCTTTTAATATTTTGCGCTTCCGTTGATTACAGGGACTTATTGCACTTTAGTTTTTAGGAAAAACTCTGTCCGTTTCACCCCATAAATTTGTGTAAGAAGTCAAGAAAACGTAATGCTTCCGACGTAGGGGCTGGGGGTGTTACATACATGAATTGAGAGATTATTTATTTTGTATAATTTCTTGATTATTTATCCATTAGATTAGATAGTTAATTAGTTTAATTTCAATAGCAAGTATTGATTCGCTCAGCCTATCTTGACGGAATATAATCCAATAGGTTAACTAAGTATCTGTGGAATCGATGCGAATTTGCTACGCCGCCATCGTGTGCTTACGGCCCTATCACGTTTTTTACAATGTTGCAGGGCACTAATGTCAAATATTAGGGCACTAATGTCAAATATTAGGTTTTTCTCAATAGGTTTGACTAAGTATTTTGTGTTTCTTTGGGAAAAAAACTAAAAAAAAATTTGAAAATTAAAAAGAAATGAAAGGAAAAAAAAACCAATGGCCCTTTGCATTTTGCCCAATTCAAGCATGAATTATTTTGGAGGTATTTTGCTCACTTGCATGCTTCTCTTGCTCAATGTGGCTATTGTGTGGGTAAAGGGGAAATATTGCACATTGTTAATGAGGGTATGAATAGTGAAACATGTACTCTTTTAGAGTATTGGGTTTTCTTGCTAAAAGTGTCAATAAAGCATGGTATTTACTTGAGTGGATTGCTTATAATTTATTTAAATTTGAAAAAAACTGGTTGTGTTTCTAGATATTCGTTTCTTGATCCTTGAGCGTTTTATGCTAGATCTTATTATGCTCTTTTTTGGTGTAATTGGTGTAATTCTTCTGACCATAAAACTAATTCGTGTCCTTATTATGCATGTTCTGCTGAACCTAACGTTGTACGACCCTAGGACAATATTGATGTTGTCCTAACCTTACATGATTCATCCTTTCTTTTAGCTTAGTGCATGGGGCTTGAAGCGGGTGACCCTTTTGGGTTTGTTGCTAGTTTTGAGGTTGCTGATGCATGTTCTGAGCCGGAAGATATTTTAGATGAGGTGCATGGCCTAGATAAGGCTCCTTTGGAGGGGTCATGCATGCATGAGAAGTCTCCTAGCCTTGGTTTTGATGATAGTATCCTCCCCAATCCCCTTAATCATTCCCATGTTTTCCTTCTTCGTTCACAACCCTTTTCTTCCCCTAGGTATTATATTTATGCACCCATTGATAATCCTATGATTTTTAATTCTAATGTTAAGTTGGGCTATAAGGATAATGTGTTTGGTATGCTTGGTGGGAGTGTTGCTGATTATGTGATCCCAGGTTACTTGAGAGAGCATTATCCCTCTATTGACCCATATTGTGTATGTCTAGAGGACTTGCCTAAGAAAGTCGTGTGGACTACATTCTTTGACCCTTCCTGTGGTTTTTCTATGGGCTTTGCTAAGGTTAAGAGGATGCTTATACTTTCTAGTGTGACTTTAGTTATTGCCTCTTACCTTGTATTTTCCAAATTATGGTCTCAGGAGTTTGATAAGCTCTTGCATGTTTTGATGGCATCTACTTTAATAGGTTGTATCTTGAAGTTATGGTGGAGTGGTTGATGCTCTATTTGCCCCGTTTAGGTGTACCCTACACCTAACCTGGTGAGATTGTTTTCTTTTGTTCCCTTTTCCCTCTCTACTTTTCTTTCCTTTGAATAATAATGCTTTATCCAAGCATGGGGGAAGGGCAGTTTCATGTCTTTCATTTCGTTTTCAGTCTGCATACTAGTTAGAGCATGTAGGTTTAGGTTTCCTTTTTGCTTGCATTACCATATTGCATTTAGTTGATTTCTAGATTTGCATATAAGATTGCATGTAGAGTTGGTGAGGATTGGTTTGAGATAACCTCGAATGATGCTTTTGTTTAGGCAAAAGAACTTTCATGCACTTGAGTAACTTTTCATGTGTATTTTTTGTTTTTAAGGTTTTTAAGGTTTTGTAAATATTTTTTGTTTTGACCCTTGTCATGATTGAGAACTATTTTATCCCTTGGAGTCCTTAGCACTAATATTGGTATATGAGAGTCATTTTATAAGCTAACTGTGACTTTGGTAGATATTCTGTGAGATTTTGAGCCTTATTTAGACTAATTCATTATATTTGGTCTCATATTTCTTTCATGTGTATGACTCTTCCATGTTGTATCTCTAGAACTTGCCTTTATTCTTGCTCAAAACCATGTCAACATGTGCATAGTTGATGATATGATAAAGGCATTTCTTTCTTTGAACATTTTTGAGGTGTTTGGTAAACAACTTTTTGGAGAGCTTTTTGGCTAAAAAGAGCTTTTTTGACCAAAATTAGTTATTTGACCTAGTGAAAATGCTAATTTAGGTGTTTGGTAGAATAGCTTTTTGGAAGAGCTTTTTGAGTCCAAAAAGCTGATTAGCTTTTTGGAGGAGCTTTTTGGGAAATTAACTTTTTGTCTCACAACTTTGTTAGAAACAGCTAATTTTACCAAATAGTTTTTCTACAGACAGTTAATTCAAATAGCTAATACAAACAGTTAATTCAAACAGCTAATAGCTAACAGCTAATACAAACAGCTAATAACTGTTTGCCAAACAGGGCCTTTAGCCACATAGCCAAATGGCCTACCCTTGTGTTATATGTTTTTTCTCCTTTTGCTAGCCCCTTTGAGCTTATATCTATCTTTGTTGTGATCCTTTTACATTAGCCCTTGGCTAAATACATGTTCCTAACCTTTAAGCCAAGTATATGAAGCATTACTTCATCTATGTAATGGGCGGTTTTGGGATAATTGAGTTTAAGGTGGCTTTGGTATGTTGGTTTGTTAAGGGATTGACGATATTGAGCATTTGCTTTGGTTCCCTCTTGTTCGGGCTGTATATGTACGTATAAATTAGGTTGTGAGTTGATAGTTCATGATTTTATGCCTTTTAATTATTGAAATTCTTATTTCATTTTCCAAAATAAAGGAAAAAAGGGAAGAAAACAAAAGAAAAAAAGAAAAGAAAAGGAGTTATGTTGAAGAAAAAGAAAAAATGGAAGATAAAATCATGTTGCAAAAAAAAGCAAAAAAAAAAAAGAGAAAAGGAAAAAAGAAAATGACTTAGTGATTGGCATTGGATACATACATAGCTTATATTCTTTCTTTGTAACTCATTTCCTATATGATTCATTAGGATATATTCATGGTATTGTTAGGGTTTGGAATGTTCGTGAGCTTCATGGTTTTAGGTGGTTTGTTGGTTGCTCCCTAGTCACTTGGTTAAGTAGTTTCACATTGCCCAAATTTATTTGTCCACTCCTTTCCCTTAACCCTTTCTAGCCCGCATTACAACCTAAGTGAAGTCCTCTTAATTGTCTTGTGCACATTGCATTTTTAGTTATGGAGAATTTGAGAGTCTTTGCAAGCCTATGGTAGATTGCAGCTTTGGAATGAGTCTTAAGTAAACCTATGCTATATTTCAATCACATGAGCGAGAGAGATCTACTTTTCCTAAAAAGTGAGGCTCTACCAGTCTAATTAGCTCTACACAATTCCATATGCTTGCATGAAATGCTTAGTGGTTCTTTGGGGGTGATCAAGTTTGATATTGAGCTTGTGGGTTTATACCTCTTTGAGAACCTTCTCCTCCTCCTAATTTTGAAATATCTTATACGCTACTTAGGGTTGTTGTTGATTATCATTCTTGTTTACGATATGCTATGACTTGCCTAGTTTGAGGAGGTTATTATGTTTTGAGTCATAGATGCGTCTCCCTATGTTAGTTTTCTCTAGTGATTGCTTGGGGATAAGCAACGGTTTAAGTATGGGGAAGTTTGATAAATCCTTAAAGTGCACACTATTTTGAGGTCATTTTCTACCATTTTTAGGAAAAATTATATGCTTCATGTTATAATCTATACTCCATCTTCTGTTTTATCCTTAAGTATGGTTCTTTTTTGTGTTTTGCAGTTTTGGACCTTTTTGCCCTTGTTTTGCTAGTTGAGAATTGAAGTGAAGATTTGCAAGGATTCTATGTTAGGTTTGCAATCGACGAATTCAAGCACATTAATTGGCTGAGCATTTCTTTTCTCTTCTTTTCTCTTTTCTTTTCCAAATTTAGATTTATGTTTTGTAATTTTGATTATGACTTTGTTTTGATTTTGGATTTATGCAAATACTAGTTATGTTCTTGATCTGGTGTTAATCTCTTTGAGTATTTTTGGAATTGTTAGATTGTTTTATTGGATCCTAAATGTTTATTATCTTATGAGAAATTTGATCACTTTTTTATATGTATTAGGTGTTGGATGAAGAACTGAAAGGTGAATTTCGATACTTGAACCATAGGATTTGACTTGATTGTGTGAAGTCTTGAGGGAGCATACTAATTGAAAAACCACGAATATGATAATTGCATGCTTAAGGAACCTAAATAAATCGAGATTCCTTGAGAAATGGTAATTGATTAGATTTAGGTATTTCACTTCACCTTGAAAGAAGGTTGTGACACTTCGATTATCTGTTTAAGATAAGCAATTCAGGAAGGAGTGCATTATTGATACATGAATTGACATATTGTTTATTATGTATAATTTCTTAATTATTTATCCATTAGATTAGATAATTAATTAGTTTAAATTCAATATTAAGTACTGATTCGCTTAGCCTATCTTAACGAAATATAACCCAATAGTTTAACCAAGTCTTTGTGGGATCGACCTTGATTTGCTACGCTGCAACATGTACTTGCAGCCCTATTAGAAACTAATAAGATAAAAAACAATAGAAAAGAAAAACAGTGACCTAAATTCGAATCACAGTCCCCGGCAACGGCTCCAAAAACTTGATAAGATCCTAAAAGGATGTACACTTATCTGTGAGTATATGATTATCAGCCATAGTATGTGAAGGTCGAATCCACAGGGATAGGGTCGAATCCAGGCCACTACAAATAAAAACTAGCCCAATTGCTATGTTGTAATTTGATTGTCTTTAAAAAAATTCAGTTTTGAATCCGATTACCTAGTGAGCGCGTCTAATGATTCATGCGGAATGAACCCCAGGGCATGGTCCTTACATCCAGTCATGCTCCTGTTGTCTAAACCGCATCCATGTTTTGGGCTGGGCTGGAGGCATATTTCCAACTCTGATTTATTTTGGTCATAACTATATCCTTTAACCATCATTTTGGATTATTCTTTTCTATCTGAAGGCTCATTGAGTCTAATTTCAAATTACACAAATTTCATAATTTTTGGGTAAGTGTAGAAGAAAATATAAGCAAAATGGTAAACATATGCCATTTTCAGCACACGTTAAATAATCGACTCATATATTTTTCATCATTTATTGGATTTGGGCTCATATTACATTATTAGAAAGCTCGTAAGATAAAAATTATAAAATTTTAGACTTAACAAGTTCATACCCCTAGAGTGGGGTAAAAATGCGGAAAGAATCTTAGCTAAATGTCAAAGATGGTCAATTTAGGCTCATTTGGACTGTTGGCTCATTTTAACCTTTTATGGGCATCTTTGGGTATAGATTTTAAGATTAGGGGATGTTGAAACATTTTAAGGATCTTAAGTTTTGATATTCGACCATTCCTCAAGTCTTATTTGATCGGTTTATTATTATTGGACATTTTGTAAATTTAGACACCATTTTTGGGTGCTACTAACCTATAAGTGCATTTGATGTAGCAACCTTTGTTTTCTATCTAGCATTTTTTGTAAGTCAATTCTTTCAGACATATTTAGTGCTTGGTTAATGTCAAGTCTTATTGGTTGCTAGAGAGGTACCTCGTATGTTTCTTCAGATTATGAATACTTTCCCATTAACAACCAGGCACATACACTTATGATATGTCCTCATACATCTCTCTTTTGTTACACATCGGAGATTGCTATTATTAAGTGTATGATTTCTTATGAACTTTACATATCGAGGGCCCTTATGTGTGCCTCAAATTAGCTCCACTTGACAATATCATGAATGTGTCCATCATATGGTGCGTGAGACAAGAACTCAATAAATCTCAAATGCTAGCTTCTAAGGCTTCTATAATTTCTATTATTGATATGTACAAAAGATAAACCATTATTGTTCTTGATATTGCAATGCAAAACCTGTAGAATATCCTAATCAAATGAGGATCTTCTAGAATTATCAAACTAATTTCGTTGCATCTAGTAACTATTGTGAAATTTCATCATAAACATCACTAAATTGCCCACAAAACCTTCTCATTATAAAGTGGCATGCGAAATACATCAAACAAGGATTTACTAAAAATTATATGTTGATGAAAAATGTTACCAAGTACCTTATTGATCTCATTTTCCATTTGAAAATATTATATTTATTAATCATATCAACAACATGCATACTATTTTATAGCTAAATATGCTGGCACAGTAACATGGGGTTGATTCACGATTTCTGAAATAGTTAATTATAGAATGGTTAGTGAAATGTACTACATAATTTTTAATATAAAGATGTAGGTTACACGATGGGTGGCGCTTTTTTTTCTCGTTATTTTAACAGACTCCACTTTATGTGTGCTTTTAATTTCCACAAGTAGCAAAGCACCAATCAATCAATTAAATGAAGGATGCAGTTATAATGGTTGTCAATATACGACAACCACCGCAATTAAAACAATCTTGAGCGTTCACGTGTCTTTGATTGATCTTAACAGTTGATTTTATTTTTGTTATTAAATAGTTAAAAATATATTATAAAATCACAAAAATACATGTAAATATTGATAAAAATAATTTTTATATGACTTGTTTGGTTGTTTTCCAATTACATTAGAAATAAAAGCTTAATTTGTAAAAAGAAAAAAATGTTTTTGCTAGTTGTTTTCCGGTGACAACCATAACTACTAACCCCCAATCTCTCTCTTCCTCTGGTTTTCAGCGACCCCTTCCTCCTCCAGTTTCCCGCGACTGTGTCTTCCCATGGTTTCTAGCAATTGGTGAATTAAATATTGATAAAAATACAAAAGTTATTATAAGTACAATGACCATGTCTGTCAAAAATTTTAAAAAAATAGCAAGCAACACAAACCCTACGAACCACCTAGAGGCCATCCGTCTTCTCACCGGAACACTATCCTGCACTAGCCTTGACGGTGATCATGAGCAAAGGGATGTCGAAATATCACTATTACCCGTCCCAATACGAAACAGAGGTGAGAGAGGAGAAGACAGTGACATAACGATCGAGCACCGCTGGCAAACTTCTCGGCCAGACATTGAACAACCCTGTCACCGAAAACTAGAGAAAGAAATAGATTGGGAGTCGGTAGTTATGGTTATCATCGGAAAACAACTCGCAAAAATATTTTTTTCTTTTTAAAATTAGGTTTGTATTTCCAATATAATTGTTGAGCAAACAAACAATGTCATATAAAAAGTTATTTTTATCAATATTTACATATATTTTGTGATTTTATAATACATTTTTAACTATTTCATAACAAAAATAAAATCAATGGTTAAAATCAATCAAAGACAATTGATCACTCAAAATTATTTTAATTGTGATAGTTATCATATAGTGACAATCGCTATAATTTTTTGCCTAAATGAAAGAGAAATATCATTTGGGCAAATGGCCATGTAATAAATGTAAATTCAGGCGTGAGTGGCATTATTACAGCCACGCGAACTTGTAATGCCATTTAGAGTGTGTTTGGTAGAGGGAGTTTTCGATTTTATGCTGTTTGATGAAAGGTGGAGGGAAAAATCATTTTATCTCATGTGAAGGAAATTGTTTTCTCTTGAAAAACTAGGGAAATTCATTTTCCAGGCTCAACTTTCGTTGCCTAATTTTGTCTCTCATATTCTATTTTCTTTTAATTGTATCTAGAATCACTCTATTTTCACTCTTATTTTGTCTTTCATTCTTCCCGTCTTCTTCATCTTCATCATCTTCATGGATGATTACCATCGTCAATTTTTGCAATTCCTTCTTAAATTCTTTGCCCTTATTACTGTTACCCTTTTCAAGAACTTCGCAATATGAGTCATTCATCGTCCCTCCTATCGCCATTTTCTTTAATCTGGGCTTAATATCACGCAAATTCTATTGGGTAATCCTTTGAAATAGTGAAAAGATTGAGATTCATTAATGTTGACTCTCTCTTTTTCGGGGTTTATAACCAGGTATATTTCTTGCTGGTGTTTTGGATTTGATTTTGAAGAGGAGAGAGAAATAGAATTCGTTGGTTGAGTCAAAGCAGTGAGCAACAGAGATGATTGATGGTAAAAAGAAATTAAGTGAGGACTAGGGGCGGGGTTTCATTCCATCAAATAGTAAAAAATGAAGTGGAAAGAAAATAATTTTCTATTCTACCAAACAGCTAAAAATATAAGTGATAATAATTTTTCTTGGAAAAATATTTTTCATGAAAAATAATTTTTTGGACAAATAATTTTTCTCTCTACCAAACACACCTTAATTCAATTAAACCGTGTACTAATAATAACAACTCTTTCTGAGGCAAAAATCATATAGAATTAATTTTACTTTCCGCACGCATGGTACCCTTGCGTTAATTTCGGTAGCCTGAGAGCAGTAGTAGCGTAAGGGAACGTGTGGAAGAAAAGGGCCCGCGTGTTCCATGCGTGGTAATATTTGCCTGGCAACCTTAGGGAAATCGGGGGGCACACGAGACACCACGCCTAGGCGTTCCCCCATTCCACCTTTTTTTATCCTCTTTTGATTTTTAATTATTTTTTAATATAAAATATTATTTAGGTAATTAAAAACTATATTATAAAATAGATTTATACAAAATATTTTATTATGTAATTTAAATTGAAGTTTTATTAGTTGAGAAAATAATAAAATATAAATTTTAAAAATATAAAATTTTTAATAATGTAGTATGTCTGAATTTTAATTTGTAGAATTTAAATTAAAAATATCTAAATAGAAAAACAAATATCTCCTAGCGAAAACAGGATCGACTGCCTCCGATGACATGACCGCTAGAGCGTAGGGAACATGGTGCACTTCCAGAACACTCGATGCAGGCCCCAGAATAGAAGATAATAATTTCGAGATTACGTGGAAGATATGGCCTCCCTTGATATTGATGCCCAAATTGGATGGACTCTGATAATTGTAACCAACGTTGCATGCGATGGTGACACGTGTACGGCAGATGTTTTACATTCTCTCTCCTCATGACTATTATAAGTACTGACCTACACAACGCTAATTACCTCACTCGCAAATCTGAGCCCTGATTTCCTTCTTATCTTGTTCTCAGTAAGCAAACGCCCACTCTCTATCTAGTTTTTGTCCGTTACATCTCAGAAAATGTCGTGCTGTGGAGGTAACTGTGGCTGTGGATCTGGCTGCAAGTGCGGTAGCGGCTGTGGAGGGTAATAAACTCTTTACGGTATTCGTTATCCTGATTTTACTGTCGGAAAATTTCGTCATTTAGGAGAGTCTGTGTAACTGATTGTTGGTCAATTTCCTATTGAGCGTATAAACTAATGATTATGAGAAATGAATCAATCAATTCCTTAGCGTATAAATTGCGGTCAATTGCTTTTATGTTGGTTTGGTTTGGTTTGGTGTTTAAACGATAAAATGTTGACAAGGTACATCTATCTCGTACAAGGAACCGATTTTAAGTTATGTACACTTTTCAGGTGGGGGGAAGACTGGGAGACAGATGAGAAGTGGGAACAGACGAGCCTTAAAAAAAACTGAGATAAAAAATTGTGGATCTAAGTGAATCGGAGAAAGACTTGTAATTTTTATGGGATCAACATTTGCAAATTAAATTATACGAGTCTGGATATGTCGGAGTCTCTTCCAACTTTTCTGATGTCCATATGGTCAAGGGAGGGATTTCAAAATAACATCTGGGCACGGAATTTAGGTTAGTCGGGTCTAATCTGTTTAACCGTATACCGTGCCAGACGGGCTGATCTGGCGCGAACAGTCTGATCGGCCGGACAATTGATCTACTTTTGGATCGGGTCGGCTCTCTGGACAATGGCTGGTACAACTCTTCATAGTGCCGTGGAGCCGAAAAGCTTCTGGCAAAGGGGGGGGGGGAAGAAGAAAGAACAAACAGTTCGCATAGATGATTTCTGTGTAGTTTATCAAATTATTAACCTTGATTTAATATCAAAAAGAAAAAGGTTTGTAATCTTGATTGTATTCGGTTGTCACTTGTGGGGAAAATCATTGCAAGGGAGAATCTGTCTTGACAAGCAGATTATGTGTCAATCAATTCCTTAGCGTAGAAATTACGATTAGCTAGTTCAATGCTGGTCTGATTTGGTAATCAATCGGGTGACTTCAATTTTGACGTTCTTGAAATTGATCTATGGTTTCTATGGTGAAAATTGGGAGAATGTAGGTGCAAGATGTACCCTGAGCTAATTGAGAACTCAGCCAGCCAGATTGTCTCGGTCTTTGCCGGGCTTGCCCCAAAGGCATCGTAAGTCCCTCTCTCCCTTTCTGTCTCTCTCTCAGCGCCCCCCCCCCCCCCCCAAAAAAACTCACTGTCTCTCCCCCTATTTCTGTGGTGGTGAGATCTCGGGTTCCACGTTGAATTTGCTGACAATTTAAAGTTGGGGGAAATTGAAATTACAGGTATGTTGAGGAAGGATCTGAGGTGGGAGTAGGAGCCGAGAACGGAGGATGCAAATGCGGTCCTGACTGCAAATGCAACCCATGTAACTGCAAATGAGTTCAATAGTCGGTTGATGAAAGCATCAAGTCAAGGCCTAAAAGAATTAGGGTTGTGGGTTTTAGAGGTCTATTAATGTTTGCTATAAGGCGCTGGTTTGTTCTGTGAGAGTATGTATTCGAGGGGTTAGCTTAGTATGTTCTCCTCGAGTTGTTAGAGTTTGTTGGAATAAACTAAACCATATTATACTGCTCTATGAATGTAATGTGGTGTGTGTTGGGCGTGTCTTGTCCGATAATCCTTAGTGGTGTAACGGTGTTGGTGTAATAGTGTGGATTCGTGCACTGTATGGTGTATTTGTTATTGATAATTTCGAATTATGATTCGACATGTGATTAATATCAAAAAGAGCTTAGCCAAAATTTTCTGGTGGATTGATTTTAGTCACTGATATTTAAATTTGTTAATGGGGTATGGCAATGACCGTAGTTATGGTTTACAAGAATAAATTTTAACACTGTGACGTAAGTGTGAATATATTTTTGAACGAAATTAATTCATAATGATTATTATATTCTAGATTCACATGTTATGCTAAATTACAGATTCACATGAAACAACTGAAAAATATTGAACGTAAATGGTTTCAGCATAACATAAACCGTAACTAAATAGAAAATGAGATAAAGATATTAATTACTTCTTAAACCTGAATGTTTAGCATTATTTTTGGGATATTTGACCAAAAAATAAATGTAATCATAACAAATTCATGCTTAGGAGACAACTATGGCTGGGACTATCGGACAAGTTACTAATGAGGGTTCAACTGTTCGAACTCATGCTTAACAAACTTTTGACGGTTGAAATTGCGTGCAAAAATATGAGCTTTGAGTTTATAACAAGCTTAAAGGACATTTCTCTTTTAGTAGATCACACAAAAAGTTGCTAATGGATGACATCATTAAATAACAAGCTAAACAAATTTACACAAGTAATTATGGTGCGGATGTTTTGCTTCGAATCTCGTATAACTTTTAGTAGTTATGAAATTTTTTCTTAATTTGGTGGTTAGTGTCCGTCTCATGCTACACACAGAATAGTAAGTAATTGTTTCCAAAATAAACTTATATTTGAGGAACAAAAAAAGAAAACATTACATTCATTGAGCACAAATATAAAAGTCAGTTTAAACTAATGAGGCAACAAAAAATGTAGTTGAAAACAAAATGAACAGGTGAAAAAAGGGCCGGAAGGGAATGAAAAAATACATTCTAAATGTCCCTCGATCGAAGGTTGAACATTTTCTCAGTATATTGTCAATTCCTACTTTTTCAATGATGACCAAAGGAAGAACGTGGTATATCTAATATTGGAAAACAACATCAAAAAATTAACTATAATAAATAGTTTATTTGTATGATCACTACATCAATGTAGAATGTCTTCATAGAATACTAAAACATTGAAAATAACAAAAATCTTACTAAAACCAGGTGTTATGAACTCAATGCATTCTATTAGAAAACGGATGCATTGAATGGCCTCAAGTGCAAAAGAATGAATTAAAATATGATCCAAATATGATCACTCTATCGTAAAAAATGTTGAATGCTCCAAATATTAATGTTATGTAGAAAACCTACCATGCAGAAAAATAAAAATATGTCTAATAGCCCTCTC
This sequence comes from Carnegiea gigantea, assembly GCA_029747015.1. NCBI lineage: Eukaryota > Viridiplantae > Streptophyta > Magnoliopsida > Caryophyllales > Cactaceae > Carnegiea > Carnegiea gigantea. Next base: position 161,800 of record JAKOGI010000461.1, read on the forward strand.
ACAATGTCGAATGGTAAAGTTGTGATCATGTTCTCTAACTATTCTCATATATGAGGTGAACAATTAATTAATTAATTTTAAAAATATGTGAGGTAAAAATATGTCTAATAGCCCTCTCACAATGTCGAATGGTAAAGTGGTGGTGTTGTGCACATATAATTGAGTTTATGGTATTTGAATGGTCTGCAATGAGGTGGAATGAGATTGAACATGGAGAAAGGAGGGAAACTTTATTTTTGAGTTCATGAAAATAATAACCTAATAGGTATTTTGAGAAATTTAAGTGGGATATGCATGTGAAATCCCAATGGACTTAGTGATTCAAGAGTTATGTTGATTTTTGTGATTGAAGAGGAAAATGATGGAGTGAATTGTAATTTGGAAGATTTGAGGTAAATTTGTTTCATGAAAATTTTGAAATTAAATTAAGGAATTGAATGGGCTTTAGGGTGAAATGGGAAGGTAATAGTAACTAAAAGAAAAGGACGAACTTAACTTTTAGTAACATAACTATAGTTAGTGAGACTAATGGGTGAAACTAAAGTGGATGGATTATTTAAGTGTTTTGAGATTAGAAAAGGATGAATAAAAATTGATTTATATTTAAGAGGGACAAAAATGATATAATACATGAAGTCCAACCTACCTAATTGGTAATCAAGGTCAATGGAGAATTAACGGATTTGATGTTTCTTAGTTTAAACCCTACTGCACGTACATGACATTGAAAAACGAGTTTAAAAATTACGACCCAAATCGGGATGACCAAACCTCTTATTGGTAGCCCCTTTACAATTACTAGTAATATTATTACCTCTAATAATAATTGCAATGATAAGGGAGCAATGATGTGGATGGAAAGAAAAATAATGATAATTCTAATAATCGTAATAATTATTATGATAGTACATATAACCTTAATATTAAGAAAACAACAATATTGATGCAGGTAATCATAAAAATATTACTAATCCTAACAATAACAATAACAACCATATCACGAGACAAGGACATAATTAGACCAATATAACTAAATAGTCATAACAACAACAATAACAGCAACAAAAACAACAATAATTATAATAATAATGACAATAATCTCATTAATACTCAATAATTAAAAATAAAGGCAATGCCAAAAAGCGAAGAAGCAAATCAATTTATGTGATAAATAAAGAACAAAAAAATTGGGAATTATTTATTAAGATGGTAGTTAAAATTGATTACTTTACACTCTACTAACTATAAGAATATGTACTTTTGAAGCCAAACCGAGGCCTTTCTGTCGTTCCAACGTCGTAAACAATTATTTCATAAAAAATGAGATATTTTAAAATCTCCTCATCCATTGACTGCCTGTACCTTTTGCAAATTCACATATGTTTATACAATTTAAAATCTCAAAATATATAATTACTTAATGAATCATTTTCGAGCACTGTTTTGTCACATAATCAAGTGGAACTATCAGTTATTAGTTATCAGGACTTATGTCATTCAGTTCCCCTACGCAGCCTCATATCAGACTTATTGATCAGTTCAGCAGGTGCACACCTATTCAATGATCGCATTATGCTCATGAGCTCATTAGTTTGGGTTTCACTTTCGGATAATAACAAGCAAAATAGTTTTACTTTCATTTTCTCTCTCCCTCTCCTGTTTTCAAACTAAAATGAATTGAAATAGGAACGTTTATCTAAAAGTGCTCTAAGAGTTTATTTAACAGTATGGAAATAAACGTACAAGGCTTTAGCTCATTCTTCAAAATAGTTTTGTGTTTGCCATTTTTGGTAAAGAATCAATGAGCAGACCTCTCCTTAACAAGGTTGAAGAAAGCAAAGAAATAAAAGTAAAGACTTGTGTCTATGCTGGTTGACGCTGTTAGATGCTCACAGTGCATTCTAGTGTGGCATGAAGACATGAGTAAGCATGTCTAGGGTGGAGTTTTGGGAGACACCTAATCTAATTATACTTTGATTATGTGATGATTAAATTGTAGTTCAAAGTTAACTTAAATGCCTTCAGTTTGGTGGGATATAGGAATGTGAAAGTGTTTCAGTAAAATTATGTAATGCGTAGCCTTGTCTGACATAGGATGACAGTAATACCTCCAATCATTAAGATTTCCGCTACAATTACAATATATAATAAGTAATTAAATTAAGATAATTGGATACTTATCATTTGGGGGCAATATAGTTGTAGTATCAAAGTCAGGTTTAAGGGTCATCGTGATCTATAGGGTGTTTGTGAGTTATCGTGCTAGTTTAATAAGCTGTTGAGTATGAGTTTATGTGTGAGTGCATAATAAGACGCTTTAGTAAACCTTTACTTGCCTCTTAGCCTTTGATGTTGAGGCTAACGACATAGTTAGGTAACAACTTGGGGATTCCATAATTAACAAAGTAGAGCAGGGAAGCATCCAGTTGACCTCCTATTTACACATGCGACATAGGGAAGTTTACCAAGGTTGTAGTGATAGTTCTGTGGAGTTTGGGGTTGTCCATTTATTTAGCGAGGATGATTTTAACTTAGGGGTTTCATTCAGACACACAGACATACTTAATGCTTGGGTTTGGTAATGGTCAAGACATGACGCGAGGATGCCATTTAAAAATTCTTATGTGACCAATGCAGTAGCAAATTACATCTAACTTTCTTGATAAGGGAAATGCGATTTGGTGCAATACCTTTCTATGGAATCAATATGAAATAGCAATTGCAATAGTATATATTTATGAGGGCCTATCACCTTGTCATATGTGATTTGCAATAGAAATTTAGTATATCGATGTATGTGATGACACTCTAATAGCTTACGATGTACTACTTTGTATTGGATGGGTAGTATGTCATCAGATAAGATTGACACGCAAAAAAAGTGTTGACATTAGTTGGTTTTCAGATTATATGAACTTATATAGGCTACTGTATGTTAGGTGTATAAAAGTGATCGAACCATGAAGCATGTCTTACCATTATAGAGGTAATGAAGAGGTAGAGGATATTTAGATAGAGGTTATTGGTTGGCGTTGGGTTCTTGACTAAGGTCATACAAATAAATGTGTCTCAAAATTTGAAATTATGTAGAAGAAGAACTCCTGTAGAGGTTCCAGATTATATAATATGGATGATCCTTACACTTATTATGGGGCTAAAACAAACCCTAAAGGAACATGAATATTATTAAAGGTGGACCTT
>JAKOGI010000461.1:170000-177500 GCA_029747015.1 Carnegiea gigantea
GTCACTTGACTCACTTTAAGAAAAGAACATGTTGTTGAATATTTAAAACTTTAATTCACTTTTAAGTTTAGTTGGTCATGTATTAAATTTTTTTAGTTTGGGATTTGCTTTAGATTTGTGTTTTGGATGTATTGGCTTGGTAAATTGGCTAGTTGGTAAGTCAATTAATTTAATTCAAGTCACGTAGTCTAAATTGGAGATTGGAACCAATATTTGGTGTGGACTACTGAACTCAATGGTATTTGATTTTTTTTCCATTAATCATTAGTGTGACTTAAGGTATTCAGGCTTACTACAAGCAATTAGCAACAAAACACAACCCATTATTTGAACTTTGAAGTAAACAGTCGGTAATAGGAAGACTCGGTCCAAATTCGCTCCGGTCTAGCTGTGGTCTGAGTTCTGCCTAGTCCAATCCAGTTCGGACCAAATTTGGATCGGTCCGGCCCTCATCCCCGGTTGGTCTTGATTCGGTCTTTGGTCCGGGCCGGTCCTGGATCGATGAACAACCCTAATAGATGCAATGGTTTTGTCGGTTGGACTCATGGTAGAGGTGAGATATGTCGCTCTTGCTTTCACTAATTATCCTTGCTCAATTTACTTCTTATCATCAATCATTCACTAATAGCATGGCTTTTCTTGGTAAAACCAATTTTCAGGTTTGTTATTCTGTTTTTACCATTAATTTTGCATTCATTGCATTGAAGAGGGGTATTACCCTTTCATATAATTGAATTCAAAATAAATGCGCTAAAGAGCAAAGTCTATCCCTATTTGTAATGCTTTAACCTATTGTCTTTGTCCTGTTTAAGGATGCTAATTGTATGCCCTCATGTGTGTGACTTGAGTTTTCATGACATTGCCCTAGATATAAGATCACCTTGTTCCTTACATCATTTGCCACCTACTTGTGCTCCTAGGAGACCTCTATCCAACTTTATAGTCTTGACCCTTATTTTGCTCTTCTATTCCTCGGGAAAAAAATTTGGAGCCACTATGACTTCTTTTTCTTCTTCTAGTAATCACCCAAACCTCAATGTGTATTTCTACATAACTAATGAAAGTATCTTTGTTAAGGTCCCGTTTTGAATATTCAGGCCCTGGTTTCCATAGATAGGTAACTCCATAGTATGATTTTAGGTTAACACCTTATACATGCTATACACAAAAAAAAGAGACTTGATCTACCCTAAAATAGTTAATCATCACTTAAATCGTCTAGTTTTGCTTGTTGTCCAGCCTTTAAATCATTCTATCTGCCTCATGGCACTATTTTCCTTACCACATCATTTCGTAATCTACTGTCTGTTTTTTTCTTTAAACTCTTATATCTGCAATATTCTCATTAGTTTTAGCCATTAATTTGTTTCTTCCTTAGTCATCTTGGTTTGTGCATTGGCATCATCTCTTTCCTGTTACAACTCTCCTCAATCTAGAACATTTGCCTGAAAAGTTTAGATTGCCATGTAAACCTTGCCAATTAAAGTTTATCTATTATATTAATGCTCTTTTTTCTAACATTTCTCTTGGTTGCTTGATCTTCCTTATCTTTAAACTTTGCTTCTTTTTGGTGTTATTTGATTTCCCCTTTCCATTCCAATCCTCTGGAGTTTTGTGGATCCTCAAGAGGACTCATACTTTCATTTTGGCATTATCCACGAGGTCCTTGAAATTTGTTGCTAAATATGGAATACATTCTTATTTGACTTTAAATGGTTGACCATATTCTAATAGTTTTGATTTTCATCTTCTTCTTCATTCCATTAAAAGCATCTTTACACATGGATCCTACACCTATTTGTTCATAATAATAATCTTGTATAGCTTATTCAAAATTAAGGATGCAATTAGCTCTCGCTAGTGAGGGTGAATGTGATTGTTGTAATCTCACCATTCTTCCTGCTTTTAAATTCCAATCCTCATCAATGAACTCGAATCTTGTCTACTCAATCTCGTTACTTCGTTCGAACTGGCTTCATGGAGTAAAGGCATAATCCTTTAAATTCATTTTATAATAAATCCAAGACGTTCTATACCATGCTTATCCAGATCCACCTATTGCACTTGCCTTGTTGAGCGTGGCTAGAAGGTAGTGATGTTGAGACTCCGTTGTTGCTATTTTGTTTGTAACTCCACTACTAAATCCAAGGGTAATAGAACTACCTTTCCCTTGTAAATGGTTCAAACTCTTTCTTTTAATCCTCTCTTTGGTCGTTATCTATTGCCCCATACTAAACATCATTATTGTTCCATTCCTTAAAATGTTAGAACTACATTTATGATTTTGACATTTAACTACACCTTCGTGTAAATATTTTAATAATAGTCTACTGCCGATTCCTTATAGGGCTCAAGTAACTGCAATTCATTTTTATTTATGCGGTGGTCTAAATAGCTTGATTGAGCGAAGGGAATTGTTATAGAAAGTTGCATCAACTGAGCGAATAATCTTATCTTCCGATTTCGAATACTCTAATCTTCTCTTATTTGATAAATGACACAATTTCATATGTAATTTAACCTTTTCACTACCCATCCTAATTGAGACAGGGCAGAATACTCATCTTTGACCTTGGTCTAGCTCAAGAGGTGTTAGCTATCTAGTAGTTTCTTTTAGGCTTTATAATAGCAAACCGTGATGCCTAAGGCCTTCTGTTTTGAATTTTTGATAAGCTCATAGCTACTCTTATCCTAGCATCCCATGGCAATTCCTCCTTCATCAATCATTTCTAATTTCGCTGTTTATTTTTTCTTGTGAGCAAAGACCCACTTGCTTACCATTTACATCATTCTTAGTCTTGGATATGTTCATCTTTTAACATTAAATGTACACCTAAAGCAAACCTTTGACTAACCTGATGGCGGGTGGTTATGTAAGTAAGTTCAAGTTGCAAGGCAAAATACAAACTATCGCGTCTATGTTAGCCTAAAAGGGACTATAGACTCAAGCCATAAGATGATGCCAAATCTCAAGACATAGCCGATCATTTGTTCCTTAGTGGACATGAAATATGATCAAGAGCACAAATGAGGACCTTTTAATAAGAGCAAAATCTCAAACAATGCCTAGTTGTATTGGAGTGAGTTGAAGAAGAATTGATAATACTATGATGGTAAGGAAGCTTTCAAGCTCACTTTTTGTAATCCTTACAAAAGCTTTTGGAACTAAGTTAAATCTCACTAATTCATATCATCCTAAGATTGATAGGCAGACTCATAGGGCCAACCAAATCTTAAAAGACATGTTGAGGGCATATGCATAATGCTTTCCATGTTTAATAGCTCAAAAAATATGTTTCAAACTCAAATCATTCTATTGTGACAGAGCCTATAGAGGCGGCTGAAAATATGGTCTATGAAGAGCTACCGGTGCAAAAACTAGGTTACAGAGTTAAACAACTTTAAAATAAGAGTATTTTTCTAGTCAAGATTCTATAGGCTAACCATACATCATTTGAAGCCATCGAGGAAATGAAAGAGGACATGAGAAATAAGTACCCATATCGTTTGAGGGAAATCTAAGATTTCCTTCAGATTCGCAAGTTTTGAGGACGAAACTTAATTTGAGGGGGAAGGTTATAATAACATAAACCTAATCAATGTTAATTACAATTAATCTTAATTTAAATTTAATTAAGTTAAGTGTCGCGTTTCAATTCAAGACTCGAAATATATGCCCTGTTGTAGGTTGAGATGACAAATAGCCTCGAAATAGAACTTAGTCATGCTGTATATTAAATTATTCAGAATTTACCAGTAAATGCATAAATAAATTAATAAATAAACAAAAGTTAACCCAATTATGAAAATGGGTAGTTATGCGATGCATGTACATAATTTATTCTCCCATATTATACAAATAAAACCAAAACATTAATTAATGAAATAAAAACAAATGTGAAGAATAAATTAATTGATATGGTAATGTTTTTAATTTTTCCCAAATCATAGCAAGGTCTAAATATTAGCCTAATGATTTTGGCTCAAAGACTTACTAGCTAAATAAATAAATTCAATGAAAAAAAAGAAAAAAAGGATAGAAAATCTAGAATTTAGGGGGATATTTTATTAATTTAAATTAGCAATTTTTTTAAAGAAAAAACAAAGCCAAACCCCCTCAACTGCCTTCCCTTGCATCTCAGCCTCCCCCTCTACCCCTCCTATCTATTTCTTGTGCTCTATTGGCTGGCAAATGCTACCACCATTGCCCCACAGTTGCTGGTCATGGCTTCCCAGTTGTGAGTTACGCCCATCCCATCCCTTAGCTATTTCTCTCGCTTCTATCTTGATTTGTTTGAGAACGTGAAACCTAAAATCTAGACCTGGCAAAACTGATCCGAGACCCGAAAGCCTAACTAAACGGCCCTGATCCATACCTGAACCGATATCTGAAATGGGATGAACCAATTTGGACCCGAACACCCGAAGTGAACCGATCCATAATCGAACGAAACCCGAATTGTAACATGACCCTAAGTTACCGACACCCAAAATGACTCGACCCAATCCAAACCCGAACCCGACTCGAACCATACTATTTTTAAAACTGATTCGATTCCTACCCAACTCAATTTTACCCGAATTAAACCTGAACCCGAGTATATCCGACCCGAATATAACCCTAACCAAAGCATACTCATAAATCATAACCAGTCAACCCAAAACTATTCCTAATTCCCTAAATTTCATTGTTAAGGCCTAGAAGAAAAGCTCCTATCGTCATTTAACATAACTTTGATAAACAAGCAAATCATAATCTACCTATAACCATAGTACATAATTCATTAAAGCCTTTAACCAAGTAGGTAAAATGTAATACTTTTAACATATTTCAACCTATTGGTTGTTGCCTTGTTGGCTTGTTGCTAATCCCGTAAGTTGCTAATCCAATAAGTTGTCAATCATGACAGTAGTTCAATACTTGTAAAGCTAACTTGGCCGGAACATAAATAATGCTCCACATCACAATACCAAACTCAATAGGCCAGCCACCTGAAGACATGGGGTTGACATCCCCCAAACTATGGCATTAGTACTACATACAAATTCTTAGTTCATTATTACAAATGCAAAACACCAATCAAAAATAAAGTTTACATCAAATGTAAAAGTTCACATGATAATCTTTGATCATCTCCTTAGTTACATAGCTAAGCGTTAATGAAGTTCACACAAATTACAATAATAAGAGGAAGGCAATGTGACTAGGTCTCCAAATCTGTGTAAGTAAAAGAAGCCACAATCTCAATAGTCTTCTAAACCTGGAAACTGAGATACTAGAAAAGACTAGCAAACAAAAACAAGATGGCAGTGCTTTTGGCATCTTGCTATTTTCACTTTACATGAGTTTTTATAGTTTGCTCCCTCTACTAGCAAAAAACATCACATATTCACATATAACATCACAACAATGAGACTTGAAAAATTAAAAAGAATAGAGCAACTACCTTGCATCTCGCATCAAATCGATCAGACTATCAGAGAAACCCGATCCAAGGTCCTATCAAAATGAAAAAATTCCAAAATAATCCTAACTCATCAGAGAAACCCAAAAACTACGAACATACGGTGAATTAACTAACCAAGTGCTAAAATAAGTGATTAATTACCTTGGCCATCATTTACGCTGAGGGGAAAATCTAACACCTTTAGTATTTGACCAATCCACATTTGATTCAATGAATTCTTCTTCTTCTTCTTGCACTAAAGTGAGACAAAATACGTAACAAAAATTCACAAAAAGTGGGAAAAAAAGATAAATATAAACAAATAAAAAAGAAAATATTCAATACTCACATTGAAAGCCATATAACATAGTCCGGTTGTTATCAATGCTTTCACATTCTTAGAAATGTAAGAGCTTCTCCATTTATTTAAAATCCTACGTCCAACGCTAAAGGTTGACTCCAAAGCAACGGTAGTGAGTTGGACGCTCAAAACAACCCTAGCTAGATGAGAGAGCTCATCATACTTCTCTTGATTGGTTTTCTAAAACTCTAAAACATCCAAATCCACTTTACGCTCAATTTTGGGGTCCTCCAAATAAGTATCAAGTACTGACTTTTGACTTCCACTTGAATACTTGCTATCATTCTCATCAAATTCCTACAAAATACAAAATTATAATTAATATATAGAAATTAGAAATACATTTTTATCACCTTAATATCAATTCAAATGGGGAAAAAATAACTTGATTGATCTCACTATGTTGCCCTTAAAAAAAAAAAAGAGTAAGATAAGATAGAATTATAGAAAACATACAGCCAAATTGTCAAATTTGCATTTGCGATTTCCAATTCTTGAACCCCATCCACCAGTGTGTGATGATGGTGTTGATGATACAATAGGAGTTGGAGGATTAGTGCTTTGGGGATACTATCTAAGAAGTATCTCCAACTGGAATTGTATATTGCTCATTTTTCTAATTGTCATTTGCTTATTTTCTTAGAATTTCCCATAACAGTACTTGATAAACACCAACTTACATCGAGGATCAAGAATTGTGGCAAAATCAAATGATAAGGTATACTCACTCTAATACTTATCAAACTTTGCTCTCATCTCCATGACCATATTCCTGATAATTGGATCATCATAATCTAATTGCTCTTTCAAGAACATATCAATCTTCCACACATTTTCAAAGTACAAGTTCGATGCAGGATACTTACTACCAGAAAACATATGGGTTATATCACAAAAAGGTCCAAGAAGCTCATCAATTCTTGTAATCCTTTCCTATTTATCATCTGTGGGAAGCGTTTCGTACATATGATCAATTTGAACAAGTGACTTAAAAGCATCAACATAAAGAAATGCTCTATCAAGCATTTCATAAGTAGAGCTCCACCTAGTAGGCACATCCAACCGCAAAGCCTTGTTTTCTAAGATCACGCATTGTTTGACACAATGCTCAGAAGTCCTCTTTCTAGACTCTGATCCCTTGACATTTTTCACACTTTCTCTAACCTTAACAACACAATTATCAATTGTTTTCAAGCCATCTTTAACAACAAGATTCAAAGTGTCCGCCGCGCATCAAATATGAAAATATTCCCCACTACTTAATAAATGCCCATTCTCACAGAGCTTGGATGTTAATTCATCTTGCATTTTGTCATTGCTAGATGCATTGTCCAATGTTATTGAAAAGATCTTATGTTGAATGCCCCATTCTTGCAACAAGTCATACACAACACCACATAAAATAGATCCAGTATGAGGAGGTTCCAAATGATGAAAATTTAAAACTCTAGTATAGTCAATTTCCAATCAGAATCCACATAGTGAGCAATTAAGCACAAATACCCCTCTGTTTGGCAAGAGGTCCACATATCACAAGTCAAAGAAATGCGTTCACGAAGTGCAATTGAGCATGTAACTTAAGGTAATCAGCTTTCGCTGTGTTTCCAGTTATGGTTCTAATTTTATTGTTCAAGTATGTGTGAATCTCCCTATTTTCTTCATCCTCAACCCAGGAAAAACTATACCTATGTC
>JAKOGI010000461.1:182500-240000 GCA_029747015.1 Carnegiea gigantea
ATTTATTTTTAGGGGGGGACGGGGGAGGGAAGGGACACATAACCAATAACGCTAACTTAGAGCAAACCCTTCAATAATTTTGGACATCTAATACACTACAATTCTTCAGAAATTCTATATGCTCTCTATATTTCGTTTTGTTTGAGGGGGTATTGTACAAACACATTGCACCAACACGATTTAATCCCCAGCATCCTTTACCCTAAAGTATAAATTTCTAATTTCTTTCACCTCCACCCCATATAGTAGCGATCCAATTGTGCAAACATCTTCGAATGTAGGAGTGAGCGCAAAAACCAAATTGTAAAACTCAAAGACTAAACTGAAAAACCGGTCAGCTGGTTCGACTTTTGTAAAAAAGTTGGTTCGATTAATTGAACCAAAAAAATTTTAGGATTTCAGTTTTGATTTCGGTTCGACCACTTGAGATTCGGCAAACCAAAATTTTCAGTTAACCAAGTTTTTCGATTCGACAAAAATGTAAATCATAACCAAACTGAAAAACTTGGTTAAGCAGATTATCAGTTTAGTTACCGGTTAATCGTTAATTTAAATTGTTAATTCTCAATTTTCACTCCTTGTAAGTAATTTAATTATTTGGGACACCAAATATTAATTTACACATTATTGTATGTTTACTCTTATAATTTAATAGTTATGAAACCTACACTTGACTAATATAAAATTTAATATTTTTTTTAAAAAAGCAAAGTTTTGGGTTCGGTTAACATATCATAATCATGTGATTAACTAAATCTCAAATGGACGAACCGAAACCGCAAAAATTTTTACTTCGAGTAACTGGACTAAATTTTGTAGAAAAATCGAACTAGGTCTTTTTGTTTTTCAGTTCGGTTTTTTGATTTCGGATTGTTTTCCTCACCCCTAGTGAGCAAACATATTATGGTTTCAAATTTGATGATAGCAAGTGGCAACAGTAGAGCAAGCATATCATAGATATAGATATATACACACATACATACATGTGTGTGTGTGTGTGTGTGTGTGTATATATAGATACATACATACATACATACGTACATACATACATATATATATATATATATATATACACACACACACACACACACACACATATGTATACGTGCATACATATATGTGTGTGTGTGTATATATATATGTCAGGGGGTGTTGTCTATACAATGCATGGTCTCGAGCTCTGATATAATTAAGTGGCATGAATTGTAATAATACTAAATCTACAATCTTTTTTTTGTTTGTTTGGGTGTAAATTCAAACGCTTTGTGAATGTTGTTGAGTTTTAATTGTTTTATTTAGGTTGTGTTTATAATTCATGGAATTTGGCTAAGTACTATCAAATGGAATTTTCATAGGTTATCCTTTCTGGGTATAACTGAAAGAATACAGATAGAGTATCGACAATATTTAATTTATGTGAAAATTGGAAATATTGTTTATTTGGATTTTATGTGTAACACAAATTCTTATTCTATAAATTTTTGTCTTCTATTAAAGATATACTAATCAATTCATGAATAACTAAAAATAATAAGCTCAAAAATAAAAGTAGTACTCACTTAAAAAATAAATATATAAAACTTCTGTTATTCGATTTTACACTTGACTGGCTGATGATAAAGATTCTACCATTTACCTTTCATAAGTGAACCCCAAATTTATGTTCAGATGGGGGGAAAAATGATGGGGAATTTTACGAGAAATAGGTTTTAAGGAGTTAACATGAGAGAGAGAGAGAGAGAGAGAGAGAGAGAGAGAGAGAGTTACTAACGAAAATATTTTTTTTGATCCATACGAGCCACAAAGGGCAATATAATGAGGGAAGGAGGAATCGAACCTGTGACCTAATATACCCAGTACTTCAGTTAATATTTTTCTTTTTAAAAAAAATTAATTTTTTGATTGATGGCTGAGATTTGTCAGAATATTTAATCAAGGGTTGTAAATAAGTAAACCTCCTAAAATCACTCTCACACAAGTCAACTCAACATTTCTTTTATATTATACAATAGATTAACACATATAGACATTTGATCTCACAAAGACAAATCAATCTTGATATATGATAACTTAATGAGCTATCCTAGGAACATTAAATCGATTATTGAAAATAATGACTTGAACCAACTTGTTTCTGTTTACGAACTCAAATATGACAAATGTCAAGTTATGAACCAATACTGGGGTGAAAACAAAAATTTTATTATTTTCTTTCTTTCATCGGTCATTTTTCAAGATATATATATTTTGGCGTTGAGCCTTGCAAATGAGACAATTGACTCCTAAATCATGATTGGCGCTAGGTTGGTTCACTAGTTTTGTCATAGCAAGAACTCAATTGAGATACTTGAACAATGAAACTTGGCTTGACAGCCCGTAATTCTTTAGATAATTGCACATCGCATAACTGCATAAGATATAGGGCCATGGATGTGTTGTACTTGTAACTCACTATTCATATTAAATATATAAGTATAACTAAGCCCATAAAAAATTTCAATTACAAAAGTTCCTTTTAATTTTACTTAGGCTTTAAAAATTATATATATATATATACATATATATAGATATATATATATATATAATATATATATATATATATATATATATATATATATATAATATATGTATGTATGTATAGATATATATATATGTGTGTGTGTATGTATATGTATGTATGTATGTATGTATGTATGTATGTATGTATGTATGTGTGTGTGTGTATATATATATATATAATATATATATATATTATATATATATATCTATATCTATATATATATATATATATATCTATATATATTATTATATGGTCATATAAACGATTAAATGTTAACGTATGAGTGTATGACTTAAACAAAGAACATAGAATAAACGGGCTTATCTAATTAAACGGATTTTATCTTTTAAATATAATTTTAATATTAGAAATCAGCACATTCAAAATATACACTGACCCGAAATTAACTTGAATTAATTTATAACTAACTCGATTTACAGCTGACCCGATATTCACCCGAAGATTGAACCGAATTTGACCCGACCCAAATTAGACTCGATCCATACCCGATCCGAACCGGGCTACCGTACACAATCCAAAACATACCCGACCCAAACTCCATTCAAACCGAACGCGAACCCGGCTCGAACATGACTGACCCGAAATTGACCCAAACCCGAACTTCAATCGAACCAAACCCGAACCCGACCCGAACATGATTGACCCAAAATTGACCCGAACCGAACTAAGACCCAACCTGTACCCGATTCGATTGACCCATTTTCCAGGTCTACTAAAATCCCTTCTTCTAATTTTCATCTTCCAATCTTTTAATTTAGTTAATAAGAGTGCTTTCAATTTAATTGAGTGATAATTTGTGTGAATTTAGAGTTTACATTGATAAAATTTTATGATTTGAGTGAGCTAGTGTTGTGGGCATCAATGGAAAATTATGGTTTGAGCTTAGCTGGTGGTGTTGTGCTCACATAATTGAGTGTATGGTATTTAGATGATTTTAATTGAGGAGGAATGAGGTTGAAGATGGACAAAGGAGGGAAACTTTATTTTTAAGTTTTTGAAAATAATAACCTCATATGTATTTTGAGAAATTTAAGTTGGATATTCATGCATGTGAAATTTCAATGAACTTAGTGATTCAAGAGTCATGTTGATGTTTGTGATTGAAGAGGAAAATGATGGAGGGATGTGTAATTGGCAAGGTTTGAGGTAAGTTTGTTTCATGCAAGTTTTGAAATTAAATTAAGGAATTGAATGGACTTTGGGGTGAAAGCAATGGTAATAACTAAAAGAAAAGGGAGAGCTCAACTTTTAGTGACTTAATTAAGGTAATGAAACTAATGGGTGGAATTAGGCTGGATGGATTATTTGAATATTTTGATATTAAAAAGGGATGGACGGAAGTTGATTTATAATGAAGAGGGACAAAAATGATACAATACATGAAGTCCAATCGGCCTAATTTGTAATCAAGGTCTAGTCAAGAATTGCGGGATTGGATGCTTATCACTTTGAACCCTATTACATGTACTCGACATTGAAAAACGAGTTCAAAAATCGTAACCCAAACCCAGATGACCTAAACTCTTTTGTGGGCAACCCCTTTACAATTACTAATATTATTAGCTCTAATAATAATTACAATGATAATGTGGAATGATGTGGATGGTAAGAATAGTAATGATAATTCTATTAACTGTAATAGTTATAGTGATAGCACTCATAACATTAATATTAAGAAAACAACAATATTGGTGTCGATAACCATAAAGATAGTATTACTCCTAATAACACTAATAACAATCATATCACGAGAGAAGGGCATAATGCAACCAGTACAACTAAATATTAATAATAACAGTAGTAGTAGTAGTAGTAGTAGTAGTAGTAATAATAATAATAATAATAATCACAAACAGTCTCATTAATATTCCATAATTGAAAATAACGGCAATATTAGAAAGGGGAGAAGAAAAATAATTTATGTGAATAAATAAATAACAATGAAAATTAGGAATTGTTTATTAAGGTGGTAGCCAATATGTATTATTTAGACTCTACTAACTATACAAATATGTACTTTTGAAGTAGAACCGAGACCATTTCTATTGTCCTAATGTCATAAGCATTTATTTCATCAAAAATTGAGAGATTTTAAAAGCTGTGGGTATGTTCACTGTCTGTACCTTTTGAAAAGTCATATATTTTCATACATAATAAAATATCAAAATATCCCATTATGTAATGAATCATTTTCAAATATTATTTTGTCACATAATCAAGTGGACCCATCAACTATTAGTTATTGATGCTTATGCCCTTAAGTTCCCCTATGCAGCCTCAAGTCAGGCTTAACGGTCGGTCGAACAGGTGTTGACCTATTCAATAATCGCATTATGCTCATGAGCTCATTAGTTTGGGTTTCACTTCCAGATACAACAACACCACCACCTCCCAGTGTAAGTTCTGCTTTTAGGGGGTTTAGGGAGATCTAAATATAGACGACCTTATCTCTACAAGTATTCCTGCCTGTAGAGAGGTTGATTTCAAGAGACCCACAAAAAGGATTTTGTGAAAACATTTTATAGATAAAGTATTTCATGAAATATTTTATAGAAAAAAATAATGATAAGCAGCAGGGGATGAACTAAGAAATACTAATAAAGCAGGTGACAGTAATTATGTAAAACATAGGCACAACATAATAGAGAAAAATACTACACATTAACAAACAAAGGCATGCAAGCACTATCTCTTCCCAAATGTATGTGCCGCCGTATACCAACACGACATATGAAAAAAACTGCGACCAAACCTACCATACTCTAAACAAATGACAACCATGAGGGGATTAGGGGTGATAATTTCACCCGCACCCGATAGATATCCATTCCACCTGATCCGAAAAAACGAGTGAAAATCCGAATTATATGGATAATGGATAGATGATGGATGATAGTTTGGCGGATTGGATTGGATCCGGGTGATGCTCCATCTGACCTGCTACTTGATCCATCACCCACTTAGTAATCTACTTGTCTATCTCCTATTTGTAATTAGTTCACTTTTTATTTTTATCCATTAAGTTTTACTCATTTTTTGGACAATTATGTTGTTAATTCTATGATTTTCGTCAAGATTAATGTGATGAATATGATGTTTATTCGGTCCTTATACTAAAAATAATTTTTTAAAAATTTTCAAGGGGAAAAGCTTACTTTTTTATATAAATTTGCTAACATATTATATATACACTTGCATCACCCGTTTACAACCCGATCCATCTGTTTTCACCAACGGATGGTGGATGGATGAATTAGATTAGATTTTTGCGGATGATGGATAGATTGGATGAAGCGAATGAAAGCAGCTGACGGATGTAGATGATTCTTCACCCAACCTGAACTTGATCCATTGCCACTCCTACAGGCGATCCCTTTGTCGTCTAGAACCTTAAGTCCATCTCGTTATGGTTTCCGATTCTGGGTCATGTCCTCTATCAACCCTATAACTCTCAAGTCTTCTGTAATCACCTTGTTCAAGCTCTTCTTTGATCGTCCCCTACCTCTTCTACCTTCGGAGATATTAATCCTCTCACATCTCCTCACTGGAGCATCCCCACTCCTTCTTTTCACATAACCAAACCATCTGAGTTTAATTTCTCTCATCTTATCCTTGATAGGAGTCACTCTAACTACGTTTCTAATTACTTCATTCCTAATTCTGTCTACCCTCGTATAACCACACATCCATCTAATCATCCTCATCTCTGCTATAATCAACCTTTGAACATGCTTCTTCTTTTATAGGCCAACACTTCAATCCCTACAACATAGCAGGTCTAACTAATATATGATGTACTTGACCTTTTAATCCTATAGGTATCCTCTTATCACACAATGCACCTAAAGTATACTTTCATTTTTGCCAACCCACCGTTATGCTGTTGTTAACGTCTTCGTCAATATCCCCTGTCTGTTGAATGGTCAAGGCTAGATATTTAAACTTTCAGACCTTTTGTATTGCCATGTCGTCAATGGTGACTACTCCCCCCTCCTCTTCTCGTCCATTGAACAACAATGTAGGTATTCGATTTTTAATCTACTTACTCTAAAACCTCCAGATCCAATGTATGCCTCCATCGTTCCAACTTGCCATTAACTCTTACTCTGGTCTCATCAATAAGAACAATGTCATATGAAAAAAAAAAAACTCTATGTAACTCATCTTGAATCCCTTTCGTAAGTTCATTCATAACCAAAGTGAACAAAAAATGGCTTAAAGCGGAACCTAGATGCAGGCCCATACTAAGCAAAACAATTTTACTCTTTCCCTCTCTTGCTTTCAAACTAAATTGAATTGGGATGCGAACGTGTAGCTAAAATTGTTCTAAGAGTTTATTTTATAGTATGGGGATAAATGTACAGCGCTTCGGCTCATTCTTTAAAATAGTTTTGTGTTTGCTATTTTCGTTAAAGAATCAGTGAGCAGACCTCTCCTTAAAAGGTTGAAGAAAGCAAGAAATAAAAGTGAAGATTCATGTATATGCTGGTTGACACTGTTAGATGCTCACAGTGCATTCTAGTGTAGCATGAAGACATGAGTAAGCATGTCCAGGGTGGACTTTTGGGAAACAGATAACCTAATTATATTTTGATTATGTGACGATTAAATTGTAGTTCAAAATTGACTTGAATGCCCTTAGTTTGATGCGAATTGGGAATGTGACAGTGTTTTAGTAAAATTATGTAGTTATATGTAGCCTTGTCCGACTTAGAATGACAGTAATACCTTTAATCATCAAGACTTCTACAGTAACTATGATAATAAGTGATTAAATTAAGATAATTGGGTAATTAGTATTTGGGGGCGTTACAATGGGTGTCTTCCTTGCGGATTAGGACTGTGACTTGTACATTGTGCTTGTGTATAATATAATACTTATATTGCACAGTTGATTTGTTGGTCACGAGCATATAATTTTCTCTTATGTATATTTGAGTATATTTGAAAATTTTCTCAAAAAGATTTTCTATTTTCCATTCTGTCTCCCTTTTCCTTTTCTTATTCAAATATTTTCTTGGTATATCTTCTACAAACCTTCACGAGACCACATTCGTCTACTTAGGGAAATATAGGGGTTTAAAGGGCTTGTTGCATGTGATACATGCAATTATGATGTCTGCGAAAGTGAGTTAGGTGTCTTAGATATATTTTCTTCTCTTTTATTTCACTCAAGGATGAGTAAAATCTAGGCGTGGGCCTATTTGTTTGGGCACCAAAATTGTCTTTTTAAATACTTCTAATGAGCATATTTTTATTATAATTGACGTTATTTTGGGATTTTACTCAGTTTTACTGTGTTTGTGTAGGATTATAATGAATTAAAGAGGTAATATCAAATGAGTGCGAAGAGATAAAATTAAGCATAGCCATTGTCATGTTGCCATGTTCCCAACAGATCCAATGTGTGGGCCTAGAAAATGGAGCTGAGAATTGGGTCCGACACGTCCAGCCTAATCTAGCGCTCCCCTCAAGTCCAGAAAGCATGATTCGACCCTAAGGCAACACCTAGAACAGTTGATGCGCAGCCGAACCCATCTTCATGCCGTTTCCAAGTATGAAGGAGAGAAATCCCATCGGTCCACGTAGGCCCAGCATGTGGACCATTTCTAGGTCAAGGACAATTGCACTCTTTCTCTCAAAGTTAGCATCTTATTCATTGTGGGCCAACCCAATCGTGTGGATGAATCAAGAAAAAAAGAGCAGCAGGCGACCTGTGCATTTCACCTAGCTTTGACTTTCCTCGGCCCAGCCCACCCAGATTTGACCATGCTCAGCATGAAAGTAGCGTTTGGTTTATTTTTTTCACTAGAGGAATTTGCTATAGTCGGTGATGTGCAAGTGTGCGATGCTGGATTAATTAGGAAAGCAAGTTAGGTGTTGGACTTTTTGCTATTAATTTAGTAATTGGGTGTGACTAGGAAAGTTAATTTAATATTATTTAGAAAATAATATATTCTCTAATTAGAAAAATATGGGGGCTTGTTACTAATATAAATTGGGGTCCTTGGGTTCTTTGTAGAACTATTAACTTCTCTCCCTTTTAATTATAATAGTACTTCTTAGAGTTTAAGAGATTGTTGTAATTTTAGGAATTCCTTTGGGTTGAATTTAATGTTAATTTCTTGTTTAAATTTTGATTTTTCTAGTTCTAGTTTTATTTAGTTTCTCTAGTTCTAGTTTTAGTTCAAGTTTTGTACTTTTATTTATTTAATTTTTACAATATCAATTTTAGTTTAATTTTTGTCTTCCTAAAATTATTTTATTCAAAGTTTTAATTCTTATTACTCCTTTGGGTTGATGGTGGATATTGAAATCTCATGGTGATAACTCATTCAAGATTTGAATTTTTTCCATTGATTTTTGTAGCAATTATGGTTCAGAATTTTCTCTATTAATTTTATGCTAATAAGGTAATCTTTTTCTTTCCTCTTTAATTACAATCATTTTTATTCCAATTGCATGCTCTATTTTTAGGTTAGATTTTTTTTTTCAAGATTCTTTGTTATTATTTCAAACTAATTTTAGTTAGGTTGTTTAGTTTAATTTAGTTTAGCAGTTTAATACTAGTAATTAAATTCAACCCACCTTTGTGGACGACCTGTGTAGTAATACAATTATGGTTGTACCCTTGCAGCTTATTTTTACAGTCCTAAGATACAATACCCAATGATAGAACTATAGGTAGAGATGGTTCCCACTCATGATCAATATTAAACCTATCAAACGATCCAAGAATTGAGGTATAAATAGGTGGGTGAAGAAAAGAAGGCCATGGAACATAGGACTCTTAGTGAACATTTAATAATTTATAAGATTTGGAATAGATCTTACGGTGTTACAACATACGGAATAAAAGTCTGATACTTTAGTTTAGGTATTGAAAATTAATCAAGTTCTAGGAAAATGCACACGAGGCTAGCGAGGAAGGTGTAGTAGGACATTGGTCTTGAACTATGGTGTGGGATAAGGGTGTTGAGCTTCTTACTCCACATCAAACTCTCTATCTTCAAAAGGATTTTCCCTCAAATCCTTATAGCCAAATGTTTGACTCCCAAATTTCACCAACAACGAGAGATAAGTGTACCCATTTCAGCTCAACAACACTAAAGTGCTGAGGATCCTACAATTCTTGAATGCATAGGTGTTTTAAACACCTTAGGGACTACCTAGATTTGAAATTCACGCTAACAACCCCTACTTTTGATGAAACAAATGCTCTCATTAACGATCAACTCATAATGAGATACCTCTTCATACACAAGCTTGGATTGTTGTGACTTACTTCCAAGATGTATGATTGAGGAGCTAGGTGCGCTTTACTCTGCTAGGGTTGGGACCTCCATGGCCTCTACTTACTAACCTTGAAGTTGGGCATCCACGGTCTTATCTGAGCATGAATTTGAATGTCTATAATTGCTTTAAAGCAAGGAATTAGCTAGATATCCACTTAAATGCAAGATGTTAGAGAACTCTCATCCATGACCAAGTTTTCAGCCTCTCTTGTTTCTTTAAAACCCAAAATAAGCTTATTCCACTATTGGACCATAGTAGAATCTTCCTCTTGAACCTGGATCTCTCTTGAATGAGTGTGAGTTGTTCTTTTAAGGGTTCTTCTTTAAAGAGTAGATCTTAGTAGAATCTCATGTCCATGTATGGTTTCTGTCGTCTCCAAGTCTTGATTGTAGAGTTGAGTTCAAGATTTAGTTGCCTCTCATGGCTTCCAGACCAGTAAAGAGAAAAACCTTGAAGTGTTTGGGTGGATATCATAAAACCCTCTTCATTTGAATAATCTCTTGCCTTGCAATAATCCTCAAGTGCTTGAACCTATCTCAAGTAATAGTTTGGCTCCAACGATCTTCAGAGAAGATAGTTCTCTTAAAACCTCCTTCATTTTTGCTAGTTAACTTGTGAGCCTCCCTGCTTGATCTTCAAGATCAAAAATGTTATTATTTCTTCTCATCAGAATATGATTAATTCCCATTCATGATCTAAGGGTGAAAAATAGTAGAAGAATTTTGAAATATAGAAGTCAAGTGGCACAGGTATGCCTGTCGGCATGAACGGTCGTGCCAAAGCTTAGAGGAAACCCTCATGATAGAAGGGATAGCACGAGTGCATGTGTTAACTAGCATGGGATGACCATGCCAAGCGTCTGGGAAATTTCAGTGGGTTTTTTCATTTGCGATGGTTTTTGTGGCGTTGAGGTTATGTTTGAGTGGAAATTTGCTTTGGCTCTCATTTTGGGGTGGGGAGGGGGTTGTTAACTAAAAGGAGAAGACAAAATGATGAAACTTTAAGCAAAAGAACTTGCAAAATTGAGGTACTAAATCAATAAACTAAACACAAAGCTTTGAGTTTTGATGCTTATCAAAATAAAGGATTTTTGTGCTCTAATACCAAATGATGTTGATCGAACCTCAACTCTTAAAATGAAGTTAAGATTAACAAAATATAATAATTAAGTTTGTGTTTGTAGGGATTTTGTGTGGGGAAAGCAATGAAAAGAAGGGATATGTTCTATGCTAAATGCATCACCATCATATGAGCTAAAAGCATTCTAAAAAGATTAACTTTAAAGGATAAACAGCCAAGCTAAAGAAAAGACCTAATAATCGCCATCGAGAGGACTTTTTTCGATAACAATTTTTCTACGACTTTTGGAGAGATAAAATGCAATTAAAAGTTTCTTCATTTTATTACCCAAAATCTTTTTACGAGGATTCAGGCCAATGGAAATGCTGGAATGGTACCCTTCTCTCTTAACCTCTGGTCAATCAAAGGAGATTATAAAGACTACTAACTAATGAGCTTAGACTACATAATTGCCCAATGAGAAGGTAATAACATGTACAACCAATTTGAAAGCAAGAGGGGATTACTAGCAAAAATACAAGGACATGAAATTTCTACACTTGTCTATATCTAAAGGCACCCTCAACCAGCCAAAATGGAGGAAATTATTGGATATCTTCAAGGGAAAAACACGTTGGCGATGTCCACTAATCGCTCACTAAAGATTAGTTGTAAGTTCATCCTTTTGGTTGCCAAAAGCAGCTAATAATAAAAAGGAGTAAAGATGGGCCTACACTGACCTTGGCTCGATTTTTGCTTCATCACTGGAGTTATACGTAGAATCTGAAGGCATGTGATAGACTACTGGAGATACATTTTCGAGGCTATCAACTATATATGATTCATCAAAATTGTAGATTGTTTTTTCCCCTCAAAACAAAGCTAGAAGTTGATGTATGACATCTTACTTTCTGGATAATTTTTACTGAAAGCTTTATCATGCATGATTAAAAACTAACAAGTGAACCATGACTGCCAATATGATGACCTCATGGATGAAAATCATACCCATTAAATAGTCCAAAACCTATGGGTACTGAGGTATTCCACCAAGGATTAACTCACACTCAAATCAGAATGCAAGATAAGCCACTCTTCGAATACAGAAATACCACTAAGAATGTAGCTATGGCCCTTAGCCACTCTTCGAATATAGAAATAGAAGCTAAGACTATTGCTAGAGCACCACCTTACTTTGCCTCATGAAGAATGAGCGATAAAAGAGTTGTTTAAAGGAGCTAAGGCTCAACTTCTTTCTTTACTTCATCAAATCATGGCCACAATAAGCTATAAGCAAGTACTTCTACACGTCCAAGCTGATGCCAAGGAAGGGGCAGGGAGGGGGAGATTTCTTCATGATTAGGAAACCTCTAACAAACCTTATATAAAGCTAATCACAAATAGAAACTTAGCTAAACTAATTATAATAATGCGTCCACCTAATACATCTTTTGATTACATTAAACTCTAGCTGAAACATGTAGTAAACACTCTTAAGGGTCACTTTCATATGGAGGAGAGAGAAATAGTAGGCTGCTGCATATTGCTTAATGGCCATCCAATTAGAGTACAAGTGGATCTCTTCCTTTCTTCCAATTAGCCAACTTGCCTTCAAAGCTACAAAAGCTTAATGAAGATGTTCTTATTTGTTCAAGGAGCCAAGGAGGCAAGTAGGCTGCTCACAAAACACTTCCCCATAATGAAAAATCATTAGAAAGCTAAAACAGCTCAATTAGGCCCAATTAGCTCAGTTTAGCACTAAATTTGATTAAGGTGGTTCTGCAACCACCACTTTATTCAGAACTGATTTTATTGCATAGATGGGTTCTTTAGGATGTTACTAAATATCCCAACTTGAAAAATTATCCCTAAATTAGGTTTAGGTAGAAGAATCAACCCGAAAACTCAAATTAGGTTAGAATAGAGCTCAAACTGCAACGTTCAACTTAATTAAGTTAAATCCCCATGAAGAGCTTGACTTAACCTAGATTTCTCTACATAGCCTAGGAATTCAGGATGTCGGCTAACATCCTAAGCTAAAAAGACAGCCGAAAACCTCGTGAAGGTTTAGGAAAAAACAAGTACACAAAGCCGGGTATGTGTGGGGATAAACTGACAGTTTTGACCTTCAAAAGTTTTCCATGATATTGAGTGGCCAATCGATGTCTAATTTGAGTGATTCTTGATTCCATGGAAAGAGGAAATCTTGAAGTTTATCTTGGGTCAATTTTTAGTAACTTCGCACTTTCTCTTGGCTTCTTCTTGCTTCAAACCGTTAAATTTTAGCATGACATGCTATTGTGCTTATCTATAGGACCTCCAACTTCAGGGATCTGTAACTTCCCGCTTACTTGCTCAAAATGGATTATTCAAAAGTCACATTAAAATTTTTATGTATATTCTATTCTCTAATTTGAATCAAGTTAAAATGTTTTCACGAGGAGGGGGAACTAGCTTCTTTAAGTGAGGTTGTCTTATCTGGTGCCGAAACTGCATGTAAACAATAGTCCTTTGATCCCACCAGCTTATGACTTGCCTAGAATTTAATTACATTTTCAAGAAATACACTTAGTAAGATTTCATATGACTACTCATAAACCTAGAATGAAGCATCCTAGCTAATGAGATAGCTATAACAAAATTGACACGAAAAACAATGCAAACGGACAAAATTAACACTTTTGCTTCTATACGTTATTTTGACAAGTAGAACTTCGCCTTGCTTGAAGTAATTACATAAGCCAAAAGTAGACTTCATTAACTTTCTAAGAAGCCAGTGTTCAACTTCCTAAATGCATTTAACATTGAGATCAAGAGCTGAACAAAATCGAGCAGACTTTGAACTAGCTTGGTTTGATCTCAAGCCCAATTATAGCTTTTCCTTTAAAATGTTTGCTCCCCACTTTGAAACCTCTTTTTGTTTTAGGCATTTGGACGTTTATGTAAAGCTCCATGAAGTGCCTTTTACCATGAAACTCAAATCATAAGGGAAGAAAAGGTCTTGCTAAGCATAGTCTAGAAATGAAGTTACCTCAAAGGGGCTTGATGTACAAAGCCTTTTGTGATGCCTTAGGAGATATCCATCATATGCCCTTGTAGGTAAAGAATTTTTCTCAATTCATGTTGAGAGTAAGAGAAACCTCTTTGAGTCAAGAATTGCTCAAATCCTTGTTCAATCTCCTCTTGCTTTAACTCAGACTTTTATGGGTGGCTTAAGATTATGAATGCGTCACAAGCACCTTTGTCATTTTCATACTCAATAAATCTTGGAGGTAAGTCAAAGTTAACCTCATTGTCTTCATGACATTGACCCTCTATGTTTGACACAAAGGGTTACCTAACTTGCTTTTTCATATCAAGCATGAAGAAGTGTAGATCATAACAACTTAACCCTTCTTTCTCTTCGTTTACCTCTTCGTCTTCATTGGAGAAGATTTCATTCATCGGCAGGAAGATAGGGACACCAAGAGTAAAAGAACTCTTTAGACTCCCCTTCTTGAAAAGGATGTTCGTACATGAGGACATTGAGCCATTCTTCTTAGGAAGTAGAGAAATATGTTTGAGCATGTAAGTGGGTAGCCGAAAGGGACCCATCAACTTACTTCTTAACTTCTTCCAAATTCTCACCATCTCTTTTCCTTTCCTTTTTCGCTCACACTGGTAATTCTTCCATCATTGAAGTGCACAACCTCTCAATCTTGAAATAACCACCTTGAACTTCTCCTGGCCACAAAGGCTACAACGAGCAAAGACTTGTTCTACCTTAGAAAACCATGTTGTAAACTCATCCTGAAACCGTGGAATTTGAAGGCTGGCAAACTCACTAAGTTAGAGCCACAAGTATTGATTCAGATTTTTCAATTCTTCATAGTTGGTTCTCATTTCTTCATTAATCTTCATGAAGGCCTGAAATTTCACTTCCAAAGTGATGCTAGAACTCCTAACTTAAGCTAACTCAAAATCGGGTTCTTTGTGTTTTGGATTATGTTTAGGCAGTAGGGATGTATTTGGACTATGGCTCAAGGCCAAGAAGAAACCTTAGATCTGATACCAAAAATGATGTATTCCACTAAGGATTAACTTGCACTCAAATCAGAATGTAAGATAAGCCAAAATAGAATGTATGCAAGGAATGAGAATCAAATGCAAATTGGGATAGGCGGGAGGGATAAGTGGATTCTGACTCCACTAATGGATATAAAAACACCACTAAGAATGTAGCTAGGGCCCTTAATCACTTTTTGAATACTGAAACACCATGAAAGAAAAGCTAAGGTTCATGTTAGATCACCACCTTACTCAGGCTAAGCAAGGATAAGGCAGAAGAGAGTTTGAATGTTCAAAGATAAAGCTCAACTTCTTTCTTTACTTCATCAAAATTTGGTTACAATAATCTACCAAGCAAGTACTTATGCACATCTAAGCGGCTTCCAAGGAAGGAAGGGGAGGCTTCTTCATGATTAGGAAACCTCTAACTAAGCTTAAACAAAGCTAATCACAAACAGAAACATAGCTAAACTAATTATAACAATGTGTTTAGCTAATGCATGTTTTAGTTACATTAAAATCAAGCTCAAACATTTATTAAGCACTCTTAAGGGCCACTTACATGTGGAGGAGAGAGAAATAGTAGGCTGCTGTAGATTGCACTATGGCAATCCAATCAGATTGTAAATGGACCTCTTCCTTTGTTCAAATTGGCAAATTTTCCTTCCAAAGCTACAAAAGCTTAATGAGGATGTCCTTGGTCATCCAAGAAGGAAAGTAGGAAGGTGAAAAAACCCTTCGCTATATAGAAAAGTCATTGCAAATGCCAGAGCAGTTCAATTAGGCCTGATCAGCTTGGTTTAGTACTAAACTTGATTAAGCTGCTTCTCCAACCTTCACTTGATTTAGAACTAATTTTAATGAATAGGTGGGTTCCTTAGGATGTTAATGAACATCCCAAATAGAAACTCCATCCCTAAATATGGATTAGTTAGGAGAATCAGCCTGAACACTCAAACCGGGTTAGAATAGAGCTCAAACTACAACGTTCGACTAATGCAGTTAAATCTCTATGAAGAACATAACTTAACCTAGATTTTGCTACATGGCATGGTAACTCAGATGTTGGCTAACATCCTAAGAAAAAAATATAGCCCTAAACCTCATGAAAGTTTAGGAAAACAAGTATATAAAGCTAGGTAAAACAAGTATATAAAGCTAGGTATATGTAGGGATAAACTGGTAATTTTGACCTTTAGAATTTTTCCTTGCCTTTGAGTGGCCAATTGACATCCAACTTGAGTGATTCTTGATTCTATAGAGAGAGGAAATCTTGAAGTTTGTCTTGGGATAACCTCTAGTAACTTCTCGCTTTCCTTTCCTCATGCTGTAAGCCATTCAATTTCAGTTTGACATGCTGTTGGGCTGATCCATAGGACCTCTAACTTTAGGAGTCTGTAACTTCCCCGCTACTTGCTCAAAATGGATGATTCAAACTTCACATTAAAATACTTATGTATATTTTGTTCTCTAATTTGAATTAAGTTAAAATCCTTCATGAGGAGGGAGAACTAGCTTCTTTAAGTGAGATGGTCTTTTCTGGTGTTAAAACTGGCAGCATAGGAACAATGGTCCTTTTGTCCTATCAGCACTTGACTTGCCCTAAATTTAATTACATTCTCATAAAATGTACTTACTAAGATTTCATATGACTACTCATAAATGCAGAATAAAGCATCCTAGCTAGGAAATAGTTACAACAAAATTGACATAAAAAACTGGGCAAATAGATAGAACTAACACTTAAGCTTCTATCCCTTATTTTGAGTTGCTTGTTTTAAATTACACAGACAAAAAGTAGACTTCATTAGCTATCTAAAAAGCTAATCTTCAACTTCCTGTATGCATTTAACGTTAAGATCAAGAGCTGAACAAAACCAAACAGACTTTGAACTAACCTGGTTTGATCTCAAGCCTAATTTTTGCTTTTCCTTTAAAATGCTTACTTCCCACTTTGAAACCTCTTTTTATTTTAGGCATTTTGAAATTTATGTAAAACTCCACAAAGTGCCATTTACCATGAAGCTCAAATCATGGACGGAAGAAAAGATATTGCCAAGCATGGTTTAGAAACGAAGTTACCTCAAAGGGGATTGATGTACAAAGCCTTTTGTGATGACCTAGGAGATATCCATCATACTCTCCTTGTTGGAAAAGAATTGTCTTCAACTCTTGTTAAGAGTAAGGGCAACCTCCTTGAGTCAAGCGTTGCTCAAACAATCATGCAATCTCCTCTTGCTTCAACCCAGACATTTATGGCCTGCGTAAGATTATGAATGCCTCACAAGCACCTTTGTCATTTTTGTGCTCATTAAATCTTGGAGGTAAGTCAAAGTTAACCTTATTGTCTTCATGACATTGGCCCTCTTCATTTGACATAAAGGGCTGCTTAACTTCCTTATTCATTTATAGGCAGCAAGGTAGAGACACTAAAAGTAAACAAACTCTTTGGACTCCCCTTGTTGAAAAGGATGTTCGTATTTGAGGACTTCGAACCATTGTTCTTACGAAGTAGAGAAATATATTTGAGCATATAAGCAGGTGAGCAAAAGGCACCCCTCAACTTACTTCTCAACTTCTTCCAAGTTCTTACCTTCTCTTTTCCTTTCTTTTTTCGCTTAGACTTGTAATTCTTCCAACGTTGAAGTGGTCAACCTCGCGGTCTTGAAATAAGCACCTTGAACTTCTCTTGGTCACCAAGGTTATAATAAGCAATGCATGTTCTACCTTAGAAAATCCGGTTGTGAACTCATCCTTTTTGCAATGAAATCTTGGAATTTGAAAGCTGACAAACTCACCAAGTTGGTGCCACAAGTACTCATTTCTTCATGGTTGGTTCTTATTTCTTCATTAATCTTCATGAGGGCATCAAATTTCTCTTCCAAAGTCATGCTAGAATTTATGACTTAAGTTAGCTCAAAACCAGGTTATTTGTGCTTTGGATTGCATTTGGGAAGTAGGGATGTGTTTGGGCTGTGGTTCAAGGCCAAGGAGAAACCATAGTTGCAATACCAAAAATGATGTATTCCACCAATGATTAACCCGTACTCAAATCAGAATGTAAGATAAGCCAAAATAGAATGCATGCAAGGAATGAGAATCAAATGCAAATCGAGATAGGGGAGAGGGATAAGTGGATTCCAACTACACTCATGGATACAAAAACTCCACCAAGAATGTAGCGAGGGCCCTTAAGAACTCTTCAGATATAGAAGCACCACCAAAGAGAAACTAGGACTCTTCCCAGATCGCCACATTACTTGGCCTAAGTAAGGACAAGCTAGAAGAGAGTTTAAATGTTCAAAGGAGCTAAAGCTCAAATTCTTTCTGTACTTCATCAAAATCTAGTTATAATAAGCTACCAAACAAGTAGGCTGCTAAAGATTGCTTTATGGCCATCCAATAAGATTGTAAATGGACCTCTTCCTTTCTTCCAATTGGCCAACTTGTATTCCAAAGCTACAGAAGCTTAATGAGGATATTCCTGGTCATCAAAGGATCCAAGGAGCCAAGTAGGGAGGTCATAAAACCTTCCCCCATAAGGAAAAATCTTTGGAAAGCCAAAATAGTTCAATTAGGCCTAACCAATCCGGTTTAGCACTAAACTTGATTAGGCTGGTTCTCTAACCTCTAATTGATTTAGAACAGATTTTAATGCATGGATGGATTTCTTAGAATGTTGATAAATATACTAATGAGAAAAGTCAGCCCTAAACTAGGTTTAGGTAGGAGAATCAACCCGAACACTCAAACCGGGTTAGAATAGAGCTCAAACTGCAACGTTCAACTTAATGATGTTGAATCCCCATGAAGAACTTGACTTAACCTCTATATAAGTTGGTAATTTAGGATATTGGCTAACATAGTAAACAAAAAAACAGCCCATAAACCTCCTAAAGGTTTAGGAAAACAAGTACACAAAACCAGGTATGTGCAGGGATGAACTAGCAGTTTTGACCTTCGGAATTTTCCCTTGGCTTTGAGTGGCCAATTGATGTCCAATTTGAGTGATTCTTGATTATATGGAAACAAGAAATCTGGACGTTTGTCTTGGGTTAATTTTTAGTAACTTCTCGCGTTCTCTTCTTGTTGCTACAAGCTATTAAAATTTAGCATGACATGCTGCTGGGCTGATTCGTAAAACCTCCAACTTCAAGAATCTGTAACTTCCTGCTTACTTGCTCAAAATGGATGATTCAAAGGTACAGTAAACTATGGTACGTATATTTTATTCTTCAATTTGAATCAAGTCAAATCCATCATGAGGAGGGAGAACCACCTTCTTTAAGTGAGGTGGTCTTTTCTTGTGCTAAAATTGGTAGCCTAGGAACAATGGCCCTTTCGTCCTATCTACTCTTGAATTGTATGAAATTTAATTACACTCATAAAATAGACTTCATAAGTTTCTAAATGACTACTCATACACCCAAAATTAACCATCCTAGCTAAGGAAATAGTTACAATAAAATTGACATGAAAAAATGGGCCAACAGACAGAACTGACACTTAAGCTCCTATGCCTTATTTTGACAACTACAACTTGACTTTGCATGAAATAAATTACATAACCCAAAATTAGACTTCATTAACTTTCTAAAAAGCTAACCTTTAGCTTCCTGAATGCATCTGACATTGAACATCAAGAGCTTAACAAAAACGAACAGAGCCTGAACTAGTCAGGTTTGATCTCAAGCTCAATTCTGACTTTTCCTTTAAAATGTTTGCTCCCCACTTAGAAACTTGTTTTTTTTTTTTTTTTTTGCATTTTGAAGTTTAGGGAAAACTTCATAAAGTGCCTTTTATCATGACATACAAATACTGGCAGAAAGAAAAGATCTTGCCAAGCATGATTTGGAAATGAAGTTGCCTCACAGGGCCTTGATGTACAAAGCCTTTTGTGATGCTCTAGGAGATATCAATTAGGTACTATCCAAATTGAACCAATCGCAACTAAAAATTATCATGTTTTGGGAAAAAGCAAACAAGGCTAGTTAGGAAATGTGTGGTTGGACATTTGCCTTCAATAGTGATGCTAGATGAGGGGTATAACACCCCATTATTTAGTCATGCTTAATCATTTCCAAAATTGCATGAGCTATATGATTATAAATATTTATTAGGGTAGTAGAGCTATGAAGATTAAGGAATGACATAGGAAAGGATTGAATTAATCAATTTAAGTGATCGCCTTTTTTTACGAAGCAAACTTAACCACACGTACTCATGTAAAAATATGCATTTGAGTGCAAGCATGCATGTGCCTCTGAATAATGCAAAAAAATTAACTGAGTCAATTTAATTTCTTAATAATTAAGAAAGCAAATTATATAATGAACTTAGAAAAATAACTAATTAAGTTTAGCCAAATATGCGGTAAAAAATTGACTATATGGTGAATTGGATGAAAGATAAGAATTTAATTTAATTTCACAATATCTGTGATTTTTCATTTGTTTTTTGGGTCTTAGATCCTCTATTTCACTATAGTCAGGCTATTGTTGGCCTAATAAAGGGTAGAGCTTTTCCATCACAGTTTTCTCCGTTCACAAAACTCGAACTTGAAACCTTGCTTAAGGTGAACAAGTACCAAACCACTTAAATCAATATTGGTAAAAGATCTATGGTATTGAAAACAAATTAATGAAGGAAAAAAAAGAGAAAAAGAGAAATTCTAGCTTGCTATAGAAAGCAAGAGGATGATTTCAGGAACTTATCATAAATAAACAAAGCAATTACTACCAAACCCCTCCACCCTTCTCCACTTCCTTTCACACTGCTTCTCCTTCCCCCTATTCCTTCTACTGCTATTGCTGCTTGCTACCTAGCCACCACGGCCGCCGGCCACGGCCATCGATGACCAACCTCACTCTCAGCACAACTGCACGCCACATCGCCGTAGCCATCTACCCGTTCTTTTCAGCCCCCTGTCCGCCTGCTTTACTCCGCGAGGATAGGGCTGCTGCCCCACAACCGCTTGGCATGGACTAGCACTTCTTTTGCCACCCTTGGTCGTCGCCCAATGCCCAAGTGTCATCGCCATCCTCTGTGCTTTCCATTTATACCCACTTCACCCCCTAACTGCAGCAAATGTAGCCTCCTACATTGCTTTCAAAGTGGATTTAGTTTTTATGGCTTAAGTTTCAATTGAACAAATTAAAGTATTATAATCTGTATAATCAAATTGTTGACTCTCGAGTATATGGACTTCATTGAATTATTAGTTATCATTAAGTTTTTGAGCTAAATGATGCAAGTGGAGAGGGTAAGGGCATACTACGGGGAAATTTGAAAGAAGCTTGTAATTGTGTTGGTTTAGATGAATTACGACTATGAATGAGCATTGTCCCTTGATATTATTTTTAGTGGATGTGGTCATTAGTAGCTTGAATTTCCTACAGAGATTGCCAGCGCAATGCACTTAAAATTAGAGATAGAGAGCATTAAGGTGAATAAGAGCTTATAGTTGCTTAATTTAAGGCAATTGGCTTAACTTGATAATCAACTATGAGTGAGGATATTAATATAGAGGATTTTTGTTGCTTTA
This sequence comes from Carnegiea gigantea, assembly GCA_029747015.1. Taxonomy (NCBI): domain Eukaryota; kingdom Viridiplantae; phylum Streptophyta; class Magnoliopsida; order Caryophyllales; family Cactaceae; genus Carnegiea; species Carnegiea gigantea. Next base: position 204,028 of record JAKOGI010000461.1, read on the forward strand.
ATTGTGGCTTTAGTTAAACATAAGCTTGATATGCGTGAATGAATAACGTATTTACAAACGAAAGCAAGTTCTTTTAAGGGGAAAATGGTGAGATGGAATGAAAAATGAAATTAAATCTTTAGTAGTGAGAGGAGAATAATCATTGGGGGGATCTATGTGTGAAATTAGGTAATAGAACAAGTGGATGGATGGTCAAATTAATGGGAAGAGCTAAGTTTGATAAAGTTAATTTTCAACTTTGCAATACCAAAGACCTAAACTTGGGAGCTAGATTTAAGTTCGGAGGAAAGTTTAAGAAGAGAAATCATGCAACCCTTAAGAAGAAGAAGAGTTGGCCGCCAAGTGGCAAGTGTCTATGTAAAGTAGTTTAATTGAGCTAGTAAAGTTAGATTTAGCTGCTAGTGAGAGCTACAAAGATGCCTAAGAGTTCAATCTATGAACCCAGATGTGAGAATCTTGAAGATTCACTAAATTGAGGTACTCATTCATTGATAAGCCATTGAACCAATAGAAAGTAATTTAAAGTTTGTAATATTGAACTAATGGGAAGTAATTTAAAGTTTGTAATGCAAATAAGGGAGCAAGTGACTGATATAGAGGAAAGAAATGTGGCATGCCCGGCTACAAGAAAATTAGAATTTATATTACTTTCCCTTTAAGTGGATATCTAATTTGGTATCTTTAAATCAACCTCAAATGTAAAAGAAATTGTGAAGCTAAGATTTAGAAGTGCAGTAAAACGCATATAAAGTATGACTAATAATCTACTATAGCCTTAAAGCTTTTAAAAATTTAACTTCTCATTGAATCCGGATATTCCGCGAAGGCTATTCACAAGAAGGAATCAGAAATCTAAGTTTAAGAATCAACAAATCATTCACCAAGGTATGTTATTGTCTGCATGTTTATATAATGCAATAAAAGTTTTATTGTATTTCTTTGTAAATCATTCTTATAAGTTTTCGTATGTTTTTGTCATCCAAGGGACCCATTCACCATTACGATGATCATGTATTTGCTATACTCATGGGTTAATACGTCATAAGTTTGTCATTGCAGGATACCTAGACAACATAGCCTATTAGAAGTGCACTAACTATTGACTACCATTACTGTTCTTATGCCGACTACTGAGTGGTTCACTAAAACTTAGGAGTCTGATGGAGATCTCCAAGCTCATAAGTTTCTATGATTCACTGTATATGGGTCCAAGCTTTGGCTAATAAAAATGATTTATTTTGAATGATCCTAGCTAGGCTTGTTGCTCATGAATTATAAATAACCATGAAAAGTATGTGAACGCTCATTGGCTCTTTTAATTCAATTTTACTGCATGAGGGTAACGTACTAAGCTCTTGGCTCATTTGTGTATTGTTTTTACGTTTTTTTATTTAGGAATGAAATTGCATGACAACGATAAGTAAACTTGCTTAAATTTGAAAGAGAAGAAAGAGACAATGCTAGTTTGATGAAGTGACACTTGACTTCTCATCTTGACTCTGTGCATATTGGTCTATAAACTCTTAGCTCATAGTCCTCTCAAACTGATTATCAGCATTTGAATAGGTTCTATTAGCATTTGATTAAAAGCGAGCTGTATTTTCTTTTCTACAATAAGGACAACTTTGATAATGACTAACGAGGAATTTTTAAAATCATTGCTTTGCACTTCACACACTTTGTTAGTCACTTTTCTCTATTCAATTAGCTTTGTTATAAAGTTTCCTTTGTCATAAGAAAACTTTGGATTTGACAACTATATTATGATCTACATTACAATTAAGCAATGAACATTGCTCCTTTTTTTTTTTAAATATAGTTTGCTCTTTTGTTTTTCGTTGAAAGATTAGCCTTGTTTTCAAAATGAAAACAACAGTAATGTTTCCCTATGTTCATGTTTTTTATTGCCATAGAATGCTTATCAATCATTACATATTTACTTGTACATGTGAATTGAGGGCATCATAGAAGTGGTATGAGAGCCTTAGTCAAGAGAACCATGAGCCAAGTGTATGGGATTATAGCCTTGAGTCATCTAATGTGCAAGATATGTACATACGTGCTAAAGGTGATCAGTTTATTTGTTCCTGATTGATGTTCTTCATATGTCATCATCACATGTATGAGAGTCACATTTTCTCTCTTGGTTACTATTGTAAGTTTTGCTAGGGGATGGCACGTTACCCTAATAAAACAGATAACAACAAGTAACTACATGTAGATCTATGAGTGCCTTTACTTGTAAGTGTTCTATACGTAATGTAAATATCATAACAACAAAGTTAGATGGTACCGTTGACACAAGTAAAGATGAGTCAATCTAATTGTTTCTTATTTGACTAGCGTAATGAGGAAAATTGATAATCTCATCTAAATACCAAAGATAGTAATGTTTTGAAGTGACCTATTGTCTTATTATTTGTACATTTTCTATAAAGTCTAATAAACCAGCTAATTTCTATGTTGGTCGTTGAGGGGACCACTTGAGACAAAATATAAGTCATACAGGGCAAATTATAGTTGAACTCTAGTGGGTTCAGATTCAACTACCTAGTTTAGTTTACTTTAGTTGAGTAAGCTTTTATGCCACTCATTGAACCAGCATGGCAAGAAAACCTTTATGTCACTCATGGAACCAACATGGCAAGAAAAATAAATTAGTCCATTCAAAAGCCTAGCTAGGTGCTAGCTCCAGACTAGTTATTGCCCTATAACATATATGATCCATGAAAATTCTGTAAGAATTAGTCATTAGACTAATTTTCTTATAACTTCCAATACAGACCTATTAATGACTCTTAATTAGATGAAGACCACTCTAAGTCTTTGTAAGATGCTAAACGGCTAGGAATTTTGAGATTAACACTATATTGTTATTAAAATTTAGAAGCATTAGATGTCTTTTGGATGTTGCAATCACATGAAACAAAGGGCTACAAAAGTGCGCTAAAATAAGTTGATACACCTTCTCCCTTTGAAAGATCCTCAACAATATAGTAAACTTATTAAACAAGCAGTCTTGCACATAAGCTAAGAACTTAAGATTGTAGGTTAATGATCAAGAAATCAGTAAGACTAAAAGAATCAAACACGTTGTATTGTACTAGTGACACCAAACAGATATGGCTATTGAGATTGTGGCTGCACACCTAATTAATTAGCAAAGCTATGAAGATTTGTATGAGATATGGGGTTATTGGTCACACGTAATATCCAATCAGTGACAGTTAATTTGCATATGAGAATCACTTGTTTGGATAACATATGTACTTTAAAAGAGTTTTCTAGGAAATTATTAGCATTAAATATGCCTATGATCCTATAATGGGGATTCGAGGACAAGGCAAATTAAAAAAAAAAAAAAAAAGATTAGCAAGTATTGAGAAACTTGTTGTACTTATAGGAAAAATATAAGATTTGTCACTTCATACAAACTTGAAATGAGATGCTAAATTTGGTCGTGCCAGTTACCCTTACAACCGAGTACGTAGCAAAACCCGTTGTTGTTTCAGTAAGGGAAATATTGGTTAATACTAATACATCACCGTTAAAGATCTCAACTGATAATGCTTGTTAGACTAATGAGGTCGCAGCCCCAAATATACCTAAGAATAACTAAAATAAGGAAATGTAGGCAAATGTGAGGAGCTTGTTAAGTATAGTGAGACTATTAAGGGTTTCTCGGATTTTTTTAACTCAACATGGTTAACATTAGCCCTTATAAGGATTTTTCTTGTCGGGTTAAAATAATATGAAGATAAAAACATGCAGGAATCATGTAGTTTTCTAGAATTGAGGAAGAATCCCTACTAATTTTTGCATGTCCACACTCGACATTGTATGGAATTTAATTTGGAGTTAGCATTGAATATCACAGACCCTCGGTGTATTACAGAAGTGTAATTATGGCATATTATTATTAACTCAGACAAGCTAACATGCCGAGAGTCTTATTATGCTGTTGGGCGGGGGGTGGTTTGGATGCCTCAAGGCCTAATCAACTGCAAGTACTAAGCAGTAATAGATTCCAACCGCGAAAGTGCAAATAGGTATACATTAGTGGGGGGTGGTTTTGATGTGCTTGTAGAAGGCAAAAATTCTACGACAAATCAGATGTTACCATGTGTAAAAAAAGAATTTATTTGACCAATCACAAATTGCCTTATGTCAAGATGACTTTGGTGGACCCACTTTGTCAAAATAAATGTGACTAGAATTCAGCCAGTTAAAAGCTGCCACATATCGTCGATGATGCAGAAATTAGTAATTATTTTCTTTATTTAAAAATAAGAAAATAATTACTGGGTCTAGGCCCAACGCTCGACTCCAACGCTAGCTGAGCCTATAAATGGGCCCTCCCCCGCCCCCTTTTTCGACACTCAGGATTGCAGAATTTAGAGGCTCAAACTGCAAGCGACATCTAGCTACTAAGTGAGAAGGATCAAAACTTGCAAGCTCCAGAGTCATGAATCAACCACCTGCAAATCATGATTAAGAATGGCTTCAGAGTTCTTCAACTGATTCTGTATCCACTAAGATCAAGCATCATACTCTCGAAAAACCCAGGTTACTAGGAGATCGAATCAGAGGACTATTTTATTATATTTCATTCAGAGATTGTACCCATATATACAATATCGATGCAAAAACTCAATTTGTTGCTGAAGTTCTTGTCTGATTTATTTTAGGCTCGAAATTTATTTTAACAAATTTTTGGCATGTTCGGTGAGACTTTTCTGTCTCTCATCTCTTTCTCCAAGGTATAAACTCTATATTCCTTCGAAGATAACATAGCCCCCAAGCACGTCATCTCTCAATCTTCAAAGAAAGTTATTCGATCCACATCTCAGGGATCAACAACTCTCAGTGCTGCATCTAGCAGTGTTATGACTAGAAGTATGACAAAAGCTACTGCTACAATTACTGTAGAGCAATTAATTGTGATTGTACCATCGCGGTCATGCAAGATCCAAAACCTTGACTCCAAGGTATCTGATGGAGTCAACCAAATTGCTTCAACTACTTTGAAGCAAGAATCTGCTACTAGCTTCAACATGTCATAAACAATTTCACATGGGATGGATGAACTCCAAACTCACACCAATCCTACTTTCCAACCCTTCACCTTTGAAGAGGATTGCTACTGAAGCAGCGATTCCTTGTTGGCATCATCAAAGGGATAACTTTTCGCATAGGCTGAAGCTGAATCCTCTGACACTGTCATCATGCCAGTTATGTGGCACAAGTTGCTAACTTTGAAGAACAACTAGCGAGCATGAAGACAATGTTAGATATGCTCTCCAAGGAAAGTGCAGAAAAGGATGCTCAAATCATATGTCAAAATGACCAGATTGCTAAGCTAATGAAGAAGTTAGAAAAGAAGTCCTCTGAAACTTCCAACAAAGGTTCAAGCACTGAAGATTCTGATAAAAAGTCCAATCATAATGAAGAATCTGATGACGAGCGTAGGGCAAAGAAGGATCGCTCTTTAGGCTCGATATCTGTTGAGCATATTCAAAGCTTAACAGCAAATCCAGTCAAGGCTTAGTTGGGAGGAGAGTCCCACAACTCACCTATATAGAAAGCCTTATACAAAGAGGATTGATGCTCTTTGTATTCCCTACAGCTATCAGCCTCCCAAATTCAACCAGTTTGACGGCAAGGGCAACCCCAAACAGCATATCTCCCACTTCATTGAGACATACAATAATGTTGGCACAGAGCAAGATCGACTGGTCAAGTAGTTTATCCGAACTCTAAAAGGCATTGCATTCGACTGGTACACAGACTTGGAGCCAGAGTCCATTGATAGTTGGGAACAAATGGAGCATGAGTTCCTAAATAGATTCTATAGTACTCAACGTGTTGTTACCATGACAGAGCTAACAAGCACTAGACAATAGAAGGGTGAGCCAGTTCTCGATTACATCAATCATTAGAGGTCTCTCAGTCTTGAGTGCAAGGTCTATAAGAAGCTTCAGCCATTGAAATGTATGTTTAGGGCATGGAGTGGGATTTAATTTACATTTTGCAGATGAGTAAGCCAAAAACCTTCCAGGAATTGGCGATGAAGGCTTATGATATGGAAATGACAATCGCAAGTTGCTGTGGAAAGCCTTCTTCCTCATCTGATACCAGAAAGGATAAGGGCGAAGTTAAGAAAAATCCCAAGTCCTCAAAGTCCTCAAACAAAGAATCCAAAGCTGCTTTAACTGGGGAGCCAGTTTGAATCTCCGAAAAGCCCAAGTATGAAAACAAGAAATGTGGGTTCTCCAAGGATATTAGAAAGAAGCATCATACATTAAAGGAACTGTAGGAGAAGAAATATCCATTCCCTTACTTAGACTTGTTAGGAATGCTTGATGATCTCCTTGAAAATGGGGTTATCGAATTTCTAGAGTTAAAATGTCCCGAAGAAGCTGGAAGGCTTACTAACCAAAAACATTATCAATATCACAAGGTGATTAGTCACCCTTTTGAGAAATGCATTAAGCTCAAGGAATGCATTATGCAACTTGCTAAGGATGGGAAGCATGATACTATTTAGACAAATCATATTTCCACCCAACTGGAGTGTTCTTCATCACCCTGGAAGTAAAAACATACTCAGCCAAATGGTAAAGTAAATATAGAATTGATTTCGTCCTGAGGAGAGAAATTAATTACAATTCAACTTGGAAGTTTGGAGCCTATTGTAGTTCCAATTGAATCCCAAGGACCTTTGATGGAGACCGGTCTTTTTGGGGATGTCTCTGATAAGGCTTATGAAGATGAAGAGGGATGGACTCTTGTCACTCGCCGGAGGCTAAGGAAGCAAAATTAAGTTCAATCACCACCTCTCTAGCATAGAAAGAGACAAGGTAGAAAGAAGAGCCCTTCCTATTAAGAAGGGAAGAAGTCTAAGAACATCAAAAGGCATGGAGTTCTGCCTATTGACCTAGTTGAGCAAGAGTTGTTTGTTCCTAATACATTTGAGGAGTTCTTCCCGATTAGCTTCTTTACAAAAGTAACAGTCAACATGGCCTCATGTTCTAAGCTCGAAGAAGAGGAAGATGAAGGAAGTGATAGACAAGAGAAGTCTCCAATAGCAGCTGACAAGACCTTGACTGTTCTGGTGGAGACAAATATTTTTTTTGCCCGATGAGATGCGCCAGCATGTTGTTACTATCTTACAACACCCAGAACTTTACGTTGACAAAGTCAAAGATATGAAAGGATCGACATAAAGCCCTGTTCAGTGTGCCTCTTGCAACACCGTAGTCACTTTCACTAACGATGACTTATTGTTGGGATCCAAGCCTCACAATCGTCCTTTATTTGTGACTAGCTACATTAAGGAGTAGAAAGTTAAGCGCATTCTCATAGATGGAGGGTCAACCATCAACATCATACCCAAGTCTATAATGATTGAACTAGGCATCATAGTAGAAGAACTTTCTAAGAGTCGAACTATGATTTAAGGCTTCAACCTTCAGGGCAACATACAATCGATGTAATCCGCATTGAACTGATAATGGGAGACTTATCAACATCCTCAATCTTTGATGAAATTGACGCTAAGACTTCTTATAGGTAGTTACTTGGGTGACCATCACTTCATGAACATGGAATTGTGGCTTCCACTTTACACCAATGCCGTAAGTACTATTGAGATGGAGAAAAGAAAATAAATGGAGATGTCAAGCCATTCACTAAAGTGAAGTCTCATTTTACAGATGCAAGGTTCTTCGAAGCAGGTGCTACACCTGAGGAAACCATGCCGTCAACCATTTCTTCCATAGGCAAAGGTGGCACAAAGAATGCTCTTCAAGCAAGAAAAATTGATGCTCCTAAGCAACAACACGAGAAAGAAGCAAATAAGCGGGAAAACACCACTTCTCCTATTGAACAAGCTGCTAAACCAGTTGCTACCTGAACGGGATTAATGCCAGTAATCTTAAGGTACAGACCTGGATCCACTATAAGAAGGGCGAATCGCCCTTTAGCGAGTGCACAAGCAGAAGCATTGAGACCAAAGCTACTTAAAGGGATGATGGAGCTAGCATAACCATCCTAAAAAGGAGTGTAATAGTTCTAACACTTAAGATGTGGTAGGCTAAGGTGAGTAGGCCCTCTCTTTCTTGGTTTGTCATTTCTTCTAAAGATGACAATGACTTGCAAAATTCGCAAACTAAAGAGGGATTTGATCATAACACATATAAGCTTATGGAAAGGGCTGATTATGACTTTCAAATTCCAGCTATCTTAGGAAAGGTAGTCAAAGCCAAGCATGGTCTCACTGAAACTCAAAGAAAGATCCAAGAGCAGAGAGGTTCTGTAGGTGTCTCTATAGTTGGACATGGTTTCACGCCACTGCAGCTAGTCAGAATCCCTGGGTGACGAAAGGACAAGAAGTAGATGAGAGTGAAGATGAAAATGCTCTGCCTAACCCAAAGCCCTCTGTGTTTGATAAGCTATAATCATCCACTTCGAAAAAACACCCATCAGTATTCACCTGTAGGGAAAGGGAAAGATCACAGAATTTCTGTTTTCAATAGAATCAAAGATTATCCCTAGCCAAAGCCTTCAGTTTTTGCCAGAATAAAACCTGGTGAAAAGTCTTCAAACTCACAACTATAGCAGGAGAAAATTTCTACATTTAGCCACTTGGGAGTGATAAATGATGTTCATAGCTCTATCCCTTCTCGTATAAAGTATCTCTCTAGTCTAATTGTTAAGATGGAAGGTTCATTAAGAGTACAAAGGCATAGTGTGTTCTTCACATATCAACAAAAAAAACTCTAACTCTAATGAGGAGACGGAGAAAGAAGAAGTTATTTTTTCCAATCATATCACAATCCATGAATGTGATAAGTCAGACTCATAGATAGAGCTAGCAGAAACTCCTGAGACTCATGAAGATGGGGGGTAGGCTACAGTTGATGATTTGAGGGATTTGAATCTTGGAATCAATGAAGAGCCTCACCCTATCTAAGTAAGCCCGTCACTCACACCTGAAAAGGAAAAGCACTACTTTGAACTCCTGTTAGAATATAAGGATGTGTTTGCCTGGAGTTACAAAGAAATGTCAGGCTAGATCCAAAGGTCACAGCCTACTGCCTGTCTATCAAAAGGGGTCTTTCTCCTAAGAAGCAACCTCAATGACGTTTTCGCCTAAGGTTGGTACCTAAAATCGAAAAAGAGGTCAACAAACTCATAAAGGTAGGATTCAGTCAAGAGGTCAGGTACCCAACATGGATCGCAAACATCATACCTGTCAGGAAGAAAAACGGGCAACTTCGTATTTGTGTGGACTTTAGGGTTCTCAAGGATGCTTGTCCAAAAGATGATTTCCCGTTGCCAGTCACAGAGCTCATGATTGACTCAACTACTGGGCATGAAGCGTTATCATTCATGAATTGCACTATAGGATACAATCAAATTCAAATGGAGCCAGAAGATCAGGAGGCCACAACTTTCCAAACACCTAAAAGCATTTTTTGCGATAAGGTGATCCCTTCGGACTTAAGAATGCAGGACAACTTACCAAAGGGTAGTGCAAACAATTTTTGATGATATGCTCCACGAAACAGTCGAGTGCTATGTTGATGATTTAATAGTCAAGTCCAAAAAGAGAGCAGACCACATACAAGATTTTCATCTGATCTTTAAGTAATTACAGAGATGTCAATTGAAGATGAATCCATTCAAGTGCGCATTTGGTGTCACCTCTTAAAAGTTCTTGGATTTCATCATTCATCATAGACGAATTGAGATCGACCAATATAAGATCAAGGAAATCCAAGAGAAACCTGAGCCTAAGAATCTCAAGAAGATTCGGGAACTTCAAGGTTGCTTGGCATATATCGGAAGATTCTTCTCAAATCTTACAGTACCTTATCATCCCTTCAGCTATCTCATGAAAAAGGGCACACCATTTGAGTGGGATGGGTCATACTGCATGACTTTCAAAAAAATAAAGAAGTATTTGTCCCATTCTCCTATGTTGGGGGCACCAATCCTTGGCAAACCTCTTATACTGTACACTGTAGCTCACGAAAAATCCCTAGGAGCATTATGCGCACTGTAAAATGAGGAAGGAAAAGAAGTCACCCTATATCACTTAAGTCGTACGTTGGTTGGCGTTGAATTAAATACTCTCCCATCGAAAAGATCTGCTTGTTGCTCATCTTTGCCATTCTGAAACTCATAAATTAGATGTAGGCTTATACAGTGCAAGTGGTCTCCAAAGCAGATCCCATCAAGACATCTTATCTAGGCCAATCTTAAATAGGCAACTGGCAAAATGGTTTGTAATCTTAAAGCAGTAGGGCCTTGTCTATGCACCATAAAGAGCGGTTACGGGGAAAGCATTGGCAGATTTACTAGCAGATCATCCAATTCCTGATGACTGGGAGCTAAATGACGATTTACCAGGGGAACATGCGTTCATCATCGATATCCTCCCTCAATGAGAAATGTATTTCACCGGAGCAGCAAGATGAGATGGCGCTAGTGCAGGAGTACTAATCGCTCAATTTATGTCTTCAAATGGCTATCCAGATGGGGATTAGGGACCTTAACATATCATCAGTCAACTACTTGAGGAGTACAAGGTTAAGAAAGAAGATCTTGTCCCATATCACAAGCGCGCATTATGATTGCTAAGTTGGACATGTCAAGTTAGAACATATGCCAAGGTGTGCAAATAAGATGGATTGTGCACTTGTAAGCCTCATAGCCACTTTGGCACTTGGGGTAGAAGAATGAATGATTATCCCAGTATGTAGCCATTGGGTTGTCCCACCTAATGATGAACACTCAAAGGAATGTGTCAACATGATCTGTGCTCTTGAGACAGATGCAGAAGATTGGCGTCAACCTATAATTGAGTACTTATAGCACAGGAAACTTCCTAGTGACCTAATGCATAAGACGAAAATACAGTGAAGAGCTTTGCACTTCCTTTATAACAACAGATCGCTCTATCGATGCCCTTTTCTTGGCTTTTGGTTACAATGCTTGGATATGAAAGAAGCAAGGCAAGTGATGGTGGAAACTCATTCAGGTGTCGGTGGAGCACACTAATTAAGGCCCAAGCTACATGATCTCATTAAGAGGATGGGTTACTACTAACCCACTATGGTGCAAGATTGCATAAATTATGCAAAGAAGTGTGATGCTTATGAGTTTCATGCCAACTTCATACATCAACCTTCAGAACCTCTCCACCCAACGGTTGCGTCTTGGCCTTTTGAGGCTGGGGGCTTAATGTCAATTAACCAATCATGCCTAAGACATCTACTGGTCACTCCTACATCTCGGATGCCACTGATTACTTCTCTAAATGGGCACAAGCAATTCCACTAAGGGAGGTTAAAAAAGAAAATGTGGTCAACTTTACAAGGATACACATTATTTATCGATATGGTGTGCCTAGGTACATCATTACCGATAAAGGTAAGCTATTCTTTAATAGCCTTATGACTAACCTATGCGAGAAGTTTAAGTTTACCCGACATAAGTCTTCCATGTATAATGCCCTTGCAAATGGCCTAGCAGAAGTTTTTAACAAAATATTTTGCAACTTACTCAAAAAAGTCATTGTGAAGTCTAAATGGGATTGGCATAAAAGACTAGGGGTGACTCTTTGGGCATACCAAACTACGTACAAAACACCAACATAGTCGATCCCCTTTGCTCTGGTGTATGGAGTTGAAGTGGTGCTACCATTGGAGCTCCATATCTCATCACTTTGCATCACCATATAGGAAGGCTTGATAGAAGACGAAAATCACAGTCTTCGTTTGGCTGAGCGGGAAGCCCTTGATGAGAGACGACTTCAGGTACAGCAGAAATTAGAATGCTACCAAGATCATCTATTAAGGGCGTTCAACAAAAAAGTTCGGCCGCGCTTGTTCCAAGTTAGAGACTAGATGCTGGCAGTAAGAAGACCGATCATTGTCTCTTACAAGTCTGGAAGCGAATTCACCTCCAAGTGGGATGGTCCCTATGTGGTAAAGAAGTCCATAAATCAGCCCTACAAGATAGTTGATGTTGATGGAGTGCGCATGGGACCCATAAATGGCAAGTTTTTGAAGCTCTACTATCCTTGAGATATGATGTTGTAAAGCTCCTAAGTAAGAGCCTAACCTGCCCATTCTTTCAAGTTAAATTCTTTTATAATGTACTGGCACACAAGAGTCTAAACTGTGAAGCGAAAGCAAAACAAACAAAAAAAATGTTATGTATTTGAAATACGTGTGGCTTGATCCTTTAGGATATTACATTCCCTTTAGGTACGTAGGTAACTTGAGCATATTTCCCTCGTCCAGCGGTAAAAAATGGATGAATAAATTTTATTAGTACTTATTGGTTTTGATTATTTTCTATTGCTACATATTATTGTATAAACTTGAATTAAGAGATTCATTTTGTTGCAATATGTCATAGCCAATTCCATTCAAACTGTACTGAGCCCAAAAAGAAATAACGAATTGCGCAATGAAAAAAAAAAAAACATCTACAACAAAGCCACTAGACATAGTTGAGGCATCTAGTGCACCTAAAAGTTCTTGGACACGCTTCTTGCTGCTTCAACTTGCCACTTCTTCAGCGACAACTTTGGGTGCAACATCTAAATCAACAACCTCTCTTTCAAGAAGAGATACACCATCTCTGGCTTTGTTCAGTGAAGCTTCAGTCTCTACTAATTTGCCTTGCAATTTCAGCTCATTCGCTTTTGCTCGTTCAAGATTAGCCTCATATAAGTTCCTTGACTTATGAACTTAGGCAATAGCAGTAATTGCCTCATCAAACTATGCTCCAACCTTTTCTACTAAAGCTCGTGCCTCCCTAAGTTTGTCTAATAAGGCTGCTCGCTTGTTTAGCACATCTTTGGTAGGAGTCTGACCTTCTAATTGGGCTTTCAACTTCAGGTACTGCCTGACTTTGTTCAAAGATGCTCAACAGTATTCTTTAGCCCTAAATAATCTACCCGGAAGGATAATAAGGTTTCATATATCTGGTCAGCTTCTTGGCGAATGTTTACGATGTCGTCTTCTGTCTTTTAGGATGAACTTTTTCAATGTTGCTGAAAACACCGCTTCACACTCAAGGCTAGATCGTTAAACACAGCAGAAGCACTTCTCCCAAGGAAGTGAGTTGAAATAGAAGGAGTAGGCGACTGACAACGCTCTGCTTCTTTCACTGGCGATGGCATTATGTTAATAGAATCATCCTCGGTTGACTTGGCAACAAGCACAGTCAATGTGGCTTCGCTATCTTACCCACCAAATGTAGCCTTAAGTCTATCTCTAACTTCGGCAGTAGGTCCTTACATTAAAAGAAGGATTAAGTCAAAAATAAGGACAAAGGAAAAAAAAGGGGAAAGGGGATAAGATAACAAGATACACCTCTCCCTTTGCTTTGCTCTTTAATTTTAGTGAGCTCATCGCACTGTTAGACTTGTCCTTGCAGTTAGGCAACTTGGTTCCACTATTTGGGTTGCTCTTTGAGCTTGATAAATTCTTCGCTCCACTAATAGAGGAGCTAATACCTAAACCTCTTAAAGCTTCAATCTTCTCTTTCCCAGGTAAGCAACTCTTACTTTTTTGAGGAGATGTGTCTACTCGCAGTGAGGAACTATCACCTCCTTCTTTTCTAAGCTCAGCTGGGGATATGGTACACTGATTATGCTGATGCATGGTTGGCTTATGTGCACTCGATTTTCTAGAAGTGACAACTAGGGCAGATGCATCATCAGTAACCCTTACCTTAGAAGCTCTTCGTGGTCGCACAATCTCGCCTCTAGGATATTTAGGTCCTTGAGAGAAAAGATCACGCTATGAAGATCGCCACCAACTAGCATATGGCATAATGACTAGTGTAGACTACCTTGTTATGTACTCTGTCACATTGATGCAATAGCGAGCTATGTCCTGTAAAGTGCCCTCCCAGTCATTCATTCGCGGCTCACTTAGTACCTCTTGATAAACGCCAAACTGTACCCCAAACTTGCAATGAAAGCACGACTCAATCACAATTGTTCTTCCTTGCCGCAAGGTGAAAAACCCAGAATGGAGGCAAATCAAGTATGCTCTCTAACTTGGGGATAAATTTTCAATGTCAATCAAGGTCATCGATGTATCCTTCATTAGAGCATTAGAGTATATGACAGACGAATCCTTGCATGTCAATAACTCTCGAGCTTGTGGCACCTCAAGCATCTGATTCATCTTTTCACCTCAGAATCTCACCATCTTCGGATGGCTATCCCGATGATGGGTATGATCAAATTAAGTTTTGAAATAAGTCCCTAACCATCCATAAACGTAGTGAATGGGCAAACTAACTTCCAACTTATTCAGGCTTCAAGCCATAGAAATTCTATTCAACCCCCATAAATGCTGGCCAAGGTAGGAATTACTAGGTTTAGACATTCCCTGTGACTATGTTTGCTTACTTCTACGAACACGACTAGGCGAACGAGGCACACTGCTTCAGTTAACAGCACAAAAAGGAGCACAACTAATAGGAAATAAGGATAGCAAGGTAGGTTTCTTCGATCAACACATCAGGAATGTTGAACGTCACAAAAGGATGCTTCTCTCTCTTTGTTCGCACTATGTGAGGAGCAATTAGGCTAGATGGACAGGAAGTGTTTGTTGGAGCTTTAACTCAATTTCTGTTGTCACGACTGGAAGGAGATGTGTAAATCTGTCACCCTCAGAACCAGAACCATATCCATTCAGAAACAGGAAGCTGAACAATGCCATGAACATCTTGGCATAGTCGGTGGAATGCAGAGGAGAGGAATGAGCAAGTCGGGGGAATGTTACCTCCACATCCCACAAAAGAAGTTCTCTGGCAGATGGAATGACTTCTTCGTAGTAAGCTGGAAGTCCGCCTATTATCCGTAAATCCCATAAGGAGCTTGACATGTCGTCGCTCTTTGTGCAAAAGGTGTTGGTCGTATGGCACCACAATTCGCCTAATGTTTTGAAGACGGTGAGACTCATGTCGTAGGAGAATACGGGTGTATACAGTCCGTCGTACAGCCTCCTTTCCTAAAGTCTCTCTTTGTTGGCCAAGAACGTCTTTGAGCCACTCCCAATAGCATAGTATGAAGAAATTATCGAAGAAGCAATGTGAGCAATTGCCCCAGGATAGCAATCCTATCCATGATGCGATAACAGAGCAACGGTGCTGCTTCTTGAGAAGGCACTGAAGATGCAAATAATGGTGAGTTAAGCTTCAAGACTCTTGCAGATGAGATGATGCCATCTGAACTCTGTATGTCGTGGGTAGATTCTATACTCTAGCATGAACTTACAAGGTAGCTATGAAGTAAAGAGCACCCAGGAGTAGGGTGTTGGCATATCTATGCAGAGAATCATGGCTTCTTCAATTGGATCACCTTCTCTGTCCACGATGGTAAGAGTTGGCTTATTGGGATTTGAGAATGAGTCCAAATAATGCACCATGGTGAAGAAAAAAAGGTAAATCAACTCCAATTAGATTAAGTGAGGGAGTCTCTTACGAAGAGTCGAATCTACGAGAAAAAATGATTCCTCGTCTTAAAAGTCGACCTCACTTCGCAATATAATTGGACGAGTCGCGGCTAAAAGGAAGAAATTCAAATCAATCCCAATTAGATTTAGTGAGGGAGTCTCCTGCGAGGAATCGAATCTTTAAGGAGAAACGATTTCTCGTATTACAAGTCGGCCTCACTTCCAATCTAATAGGGGGAGTAGTTGATTCAATAGCTTTCTAAAAAAGAAGAAGAAGAAGTGTTTAGGTGTTTTCTAAAAAAAGGAGTTACAAAAAAAAATCATAAAAGAAACCAATCACAAATTGGTTTAATTAAATGACTAATTGTTAGTTTAGTCACAAAAAAAAAAAAGAATCAAAATGGGCCTTTAAAAAACCCCAAAAAAAGAGGGCAATAAAAAAAAGAAGGAATACCAAAGGCTAAAAAAAAAGGGAGAGTAAAAAAGAAAAATTATGTGAAAGGTGGGAGACGCATGTGCTCGGCAACATTAGCGAAAGAAACTCCAGAAAATGAAAAATTACGATCGAGTGTTGGCCTCAAGGTGCCGACACTCTGGGAAATGTGTCAGCAAATTGCAAAAAAAAAAAAAAAGAAAAACGAGAACGGAGCTTCGGAAAAATGTAGGCTCCTTCTTCCTCTCCTTTTCTTACATCTCTTCCCATCTATCATAGTCACACCTTGTTTCTGCTATATTTTTCCTCCAACCCAAAAAAAAAAAAAAAAAAAAGACGACGCAGGCTCCTATTCTTCCTCTCCTCTTCTTTTTCTCTCTTCTTGTCTGCCATAACCAGATCCTGTTTACTACTATAACTCCCCTCAAGCCAGCCAAAAAAAGATGCAAGAAAAAAAGTAAAAATATACATGGGAAGATGAAAGTATTTGAAAAGAAACGGGGGAACCACCTCTAGTTGAAACACACTCAAGATGACGTTGACGAATTGAGGTATATGTAGATAGGTTTATATAGTATTTCACAATTTGGACTTCCTACTTTCACTCCAATTCAAAGATGAGCAATTTGTATCTCTTTGAGTTGTAGATAAAGTTTATCAATATTTATTGACAGAATTCAATTCACAAATCTTCAACTCGAAATTATCACCAATAAAAAAGAAAGAGAAGCCCCAAAAAAAAAAGAGGCAAAAAGGGATAAAACAAGTAAGAAGGTAGGCGTGCTGAGAGCTTGAGGGAAAAAAACCTTCCCTTCAATACTATTGTTTAAAACAAAAGGGGGAGAAAAGGAAAATAAAAAAGGGTTACCAAAAAGGTGGAAAAATTCGGGTAAACATCCAATTACTAAGCTATTTGGCAATGGAAAAAAACCCCACCAAATTCTCGATCATTTGCGTCTGTTAAGCGTTCGAGACTTAGCTGCTTAAAAAAAAAACTTCAAATTCGTGTACAGGACCAACTCTTGAGAGGGCATTTGTAGAAGACAAAAATTCTACGATAAATCAGATGGTGCCAGGTGCAAAAAAGAATTTATTTGATCAATCACAAATTACTATGTGTCAAGTTGACTTTGTGGAACCGCTTGGTCAAAATAAAATATGGCTAAAATTCAACCAGCTAAAAGCTGCCACATGTTGTCAATGATGCAGAAATTAGTAATTATTTTCTTTATTTAAAAATAAGGAAATAATTAATGGAACTAGGCCCAAAGCCCAACTCTGACTCTAATTGGCAGAGTCTATAAGTAGGGGTTCTTTCCCCTCATCTTCGACACTTAGGATTGCAGAATTCAGAGGCTCAAACTGCAAGCAATATCTAGCCACCAAGCAAGAAGGACCAAAACTTGCATGTTTCAGAGTCAGCAATCAACCGCTTACAAATCAAGATCAAGAACAGTTTCAGAGCTCTTCAGCTGATTCTGCATCAACCAAGATCAAGCATCACACCTCGGAAGACTCAAATTATTAGAAGTTTGAATTAGATGACTGTCTAATTATATTCCATTCAAAGATTGTACCATATAGGTAATATCAATACAAAAGCTCAATTTGTTACTGAATTTCTTATCTGATTTATTTTAGACTCCAAATTTGTATTTACAGTGCCCTTTCTAAGAAAGCTTACAGGTCTACTATCATGTTTATCATAGTGGAGAATTGTCTCCTAAAACGAGTGCATGCCTGGGATAAGACCGATGTAAAACCTGACTTAATTACATAATTATTGAATCAAGGATGTTCAACTTGTTACTAAGAACCAATATAGAATTAAATGTCCTTCTAATATTATATTTTGGAATTGTTACACCGTTTGTTGGGAACTAAGGATGGAGTCTAGAAATTTTGTCTGACTACAAGTTAAAAAAAAAAAAAAAAAAAAGGAAGAAGTAGAAAGTTAATAACTTATTTTGGAGTGGTAAGATTGATTAGTATATGGATGATTGAAGTGTCGTTGAAGGATTGAGGGTAATAATGAATTACTTGAAGGAAAGCAAGTTAGAAATATTTTGCTTTCGCGATACGAGATTAAAAAAAAGGTCCCATAGTTGATATGTAGGACCACAATCTATTTTGTTAGATAATTCCCCGACGTATTGTAAAAATAATCCAAACTCGAATACCTCCACTACAAAGAAACTATGGAGTGAGAGGTATACGATATTTAATCCAATTCGATTCACCCTAGTAAGGTAGTACCTATAGAGTTGAGAAGGTTGGAAACTTAACATGGCATTATGCTATGGTGCAAAGACACAAAAAACCTAGCACCCAGGGCTGGCAATGGGACGGGCACGGGGCGGGTTTTGCTGTACCCTCACCCATACCCATTTAGAAAATCAATACCCATACCTACCGGATATTATAAAACCATATCCATATCCATACCCATACCCACCGGATATTGCGGGTTTTACTCAGGTACATATATATAAAAAAAATCGAACCCATTTCATACCTATGTTCAACCAAAGAAGAAAACACGCCACATTCATATTAAGCTTCCGAATTCCAACAATACATCATGATCATAAGAGTATAAGACTATGATAGTCTTAGAACATCCACAAGTAGAAATTTCTAAATGCGTAATCTAAATAGGATTGCCAATTTTCCATGACATGACAATAGTCTAAAAACATAGCAAATAGTTCAAAGTTCAAACCAACCACAAACTTAGTTCACGGTTCACAACAACTAGAATTCTAAATGAAATTACAAAGAGTCAAAGACAATAGGTGAATAGTGTTGGTAATTTTAATTTTTTTAAAAATAAAAAATGGGTATGAGTTTTAAACGGGGCGGGTACGGGGCGGGTATTAGTAACATAGGTATGGAGCGGGTATGGGGCGGGTACGGGGCGGGTGGAGACTATACCTATACCCATACCCATACCCATTTAGCAATATCCACCCCATACTCATTTTTTAAAAAAATTTCATAGCCATACACATACCCATCGGGACGGGTTTTATGGGTTTTAAGCAGGTACAGGTTTTATTGCCAGCCATACTAGCACCTTGCCTTGAGGTAATAAACAAGGGGAATGGTGTAAGATCTTTTGGACATAAGCTCAAAGGACATAGTCTTCACTAGCGATATTCGGATAATGAACAAGAAAAGGCTTATTATTTAGGTAAGATATATGGATATGGCCCAATGGTGTGGTTAAGGCTCTAACTCCTCTCCTAGACTGAACTTTCTTTAAGGTTCAGGTTGTTTTGGTAATGTGTTACAAGGAGCTAATGTTACGATTAATGATAAAGTGAACTTTATGTAAGAGAACTGCTATATCTGACTATATACAAGGGGATGGGGACTATAATAAAGTAATTATGAAAGTTTGGACGCTTCAAACGAAGATCAAGATATAATATATATAATCATATGTAGCTTCCAGTCCTATTTGCGTAATCTGTGGAGATTCCCGTTGAGACTGTTTCTCCATAGTAAAGAGATGATGAGATGGGAAAAGGAGGTAGGCAGGAAGCAATTACAGCATATACTAAACGTAAATACAATGAGTTACTTATATACAATGATGAGTCAAGAATAGAATCGTTATATTATAAAGTTCACATTTAAAGGTGTCGAATGCATACTCACATAGGGGAAACTTAGGTCACAGTAGCATAGCGTGATTAGATTCTGCAAAGGTTATGATCTACAAAGCATTGTTACCTCAATAAAAGGAGTGCCAAAGTAAATAATTAAGTAGTAGGAATTTTGGATGAAACGACACTAGAATTATAAAACCTAAATGGCTATGCCAATTTTAGAATCTATGGGTAGAAAGGGTTCTCAATTATGATCACTATTAAACCTAATGATCCAAGCAGGTGAAGAAAAGAAAGGCATGGAACATAAGACTCATAGCGAACCCTTAATAATTTGTAAGGTTTGTAGTACATCTTACGATGTTACAACATGTGGAATAAGATTCTGATAATATAGTTCAGGTACTGATAAAATATGTGGGGTTGTGATTCTTTCATGAGAACGACCTTATATGATAATTGAACAAATAGGATCGGATGAGTTTGGATTATGGAGATAAACGAAGCATAGATATTAAAGCGGATAAGGGAGAATAAAAGAAGCATAGATATTAAAAAAGCATATATTACCTAAGAGTAAGGATTGTAGGTTGTGAAGGCTTAAAGGACGTTGTGTACGAACGGGACTAGGAACACAAGTAAAGAGCCATGATTTAAATTATACATCCATCTAGAAATTGGAATTCATTGTGGATCACCTTGCACTAGGTTAGGAAGAAGAAAACATGGGAGCTATTGTAATCATGCCTACAAAATCAGCTAATTGGTAGTAGTATACAGCACCGAAGAATTGTCAGACCAACAAATGTATTGATTTTGCATAGATCTATCGTACACTACATTGTCAACATTTTACGTTGGCAAATGCTGCAACAGCCCTTATGGATTTGATGAATTGGGTGTTTAGACCTTTTTAGATAAATTTATGGTTGTTCTCAATAATTATCGCAGCACATTCTGAGATAGAAGAAGAGCATGGGTAGCATTTAAAGTGTTAGGGAGATCCAAGGAGGGAGCCCACTTCAACCAAGGTCCATGGCAACAAGCCCAAGTGAGGTTCCATCCTAAAACCAATTAGCAATAGGAGGAATAGCCCACTTGACTTATATACCATGACCCTTCTTCTCAAACTCCCGATGTGGGACTTCTTTACTCATGTGTGACGTTCCCAACATAAAGATTGTGTAATTACAAGCCTGAAGAGAACATAAGTTATATGCCAAACTATCAGAATATGACTTTTGGTAGATAGAAGTGGCTTTTCTGGGACATGTGAACTTCAAGGAACGAGTTAAAGTGGACCCGTAAATGGTGAAGGCAATTGGCAAGTAGGCTAGACCCACCAATGTTATTATGGTTCGAAGCTTCTTGGGTATGGTAGGGTACTACAAATGCTTTGTGCAAGTAATTCTAAAGGTTTGACTGGTTAAGGGGATTCGACAATTCAATGTCAAAAAAAGAAGTTAGGTCTACAATTCGTTGGAACTTATGACATCACTGAGAGGATTAACCACGTGGTTACAGAATGGCCTTACCGCCTGAGTTGCAGCATGTAAGAGACGTATTTCACATTTTGGAACTCCAAAAATATGTATACGATGCAACCCACATTATAGTAAATGAACCATTGAAATTTGAGCTAGAAAGGTTAACCTCAGAAGAACAACCAATACAAATAATCAATCATAAGGTAAAGCAGTCACATAACAAAGCAACACCTTTGGTCAAAGTCATATTTACCCACCATCGAACTTCTAAGTGTACATGGGAGGCAGAAGATGAAATGAAAAATCACTATCCTCATCTGTTCCAAAGGCATGCTCAACATAGTTTTAAAGATGAAACTTTTTTTGGGCGGTAGGGGGGAGAGGATGTAACACCCTCTTCATTTAATCATGTTTAATCATTTATAATCTTGCATTACTTGTACGCTCGTAAATATTTATAAGAATAGTGAACCGAGCAATTTTTTTAAAATGCGCAGTGATTCCAAGTTGGTTGTGGGCAAGATAAGGCATCAATTGTTATTTTTTAAAATGTTGAAAGGAAGAATTACAAGAAGTGTATAGAAAGAATTAATGGACACAACGTCAACGTATCACAAGCTGGTGGTCATGATTCTGCAGAAAGATTCATGTCACAAAATGATTTACGGGATTCATGTCACAAAATGATTCACGGGTGGAGAGAATATCTAGAAAAATATTGCGAGGTTATTAAGCAAGTTGTTGAAGCAAAAGGGTTAATGTGACTTAAGGGGAATTTGTGTTGGATTGTGATAGCGTACAATATGGGCATGGCTAATGCTTATGTAAATTAAGGAATCATGCGTTCCCAACCGCGGACTAGATAATTATGTATAGGTACTTTATAAGGAAAGCTTAATGTTAGGTTGTCAAACCTTGTTGTAGCTCTTTTGAATCAATACAAAGACTTATGTGGTTAAAATTACATGGGTCTAATATGTTCAAAAGAAATTTGCCTAAATTTTTAACGCTTACATCGAAACTTCCATATCCACGTACTTTATGATCCTTTATTGCTACATATGGGGTTGAGCCTTGGCAATACCTTGTTGAATATAACATCTTAATCCTATGAAATCACTAGCAATGACACTATAAAGTCCATGCACAATACTCAAGTCATCTACTTCTTGTTCATAGCTAGCATGAGCTAAAATGCATTGACATCAAGTGTCCCAAGTTTAACCCATAAACCTATTGTACTTTCTTGTACTTCTGCATAAATTATTTACCATCTCAAATCGTATCCACAATCCACTCATTTTCCAGAATATAAATTATGATGTCGAGAACTACTCAGAATATGGTATACAAAAGCAAAAATATATATATACATATATAGCACATCTTCAAACCTTTCCCCATAGTTTCACCTGTGCAACTAGTCATTTCGTGCAAGGTGAGTATGTTCTGATGTGGTTCACCAAGTACATCAACCATACCATGCCCACAAGAAGCTTATCTTGTGTATTGCCCACATCCTATGAGTTTAAACTACTTATTAGTCATGCCATATCAAAAATTATAGTGGCGAAAGAGAGAAATGAGAATATTTTAGAAAAATTCAGTCCAAATTCGAGACTCAATTTATTGATTAGGCATCATGTCTTTCTTTGAAGTGCTTCTCCATGTTGAGTAATTTGGATCAAATTTTTCTAAAATCTTCTCTATATTGATTAGGCATCACCGCGATTTGAAATTTTAAGAACCTTACTCATGTTGTTTATGCTTTGAAAACAATGGAATCATTACTCTTGTAGGACACTATGCCAAATTTGCACTAATCTTTAGAGTTTAAACTGCATCTTTGCTAGAGACAGTTTATTTGAGACAACAATGATAGTTAGAGCTATTTAAGGATTATGATTTTGTTGATTCCCTTAAAACCCTTGCCTAAACTTTTGAATGAAAGACAAATTTTACTTTGATTAAATCATGTGAGTGTTATAAGTTGATTATTCTTAAATCTAGCCGTATTATATGCACAATACTTTGGCCTATTTAGAGTTGCTAATACTTTATATGATTCTCTATATAACAATATCTTTGAGATAATCAAGATTAGCCTAAATGGGTTAATATCTTTTAAAATCATGGTTCTTACGCTATATCAGCTACTAATCTGTAAAGATCTTCAGCCTTATATTAAACAAGTAGCCGTTAGGAATAAGCATTGTAGCTATTGAAGCAAACTGCAGAAAATCAACGACTTGATTACTACACTTCAAGGCCTTGAACTGATATTAAAGATCATCCTTCCTCTTTTGATGCAACAGTCACTTCCTAATGATCTCTCAATATCTCCAACATCATTGGCCTATAAATTAAGAGGCATTTACAACTGAAGAAGATACACAAGAGAGAGCACAAGCAACAATACTTGCATACCTTAAGCTCTAATTTGCTATACATTCATTTAAGTTTATTGTTCAAAGTTGTAATTATATAGGATCATAGAGTTGAAAGGTCTACTCTACTAAGCCTTGTTGAAGGTGTCAACTTATGACTTAGAACTTAGAGGAGGTGTTCTCTAGAGTTGTAACTATTCCTCCTAATAAAACTAGGTTAATCCAAGAGTTAAGGAGCTATAGGTGGAGGCTAAGCCTTGTTGAGGCTAACCTCGTTAAAAATCACTTAGTATCTTGTCGACATTTACTTTTTGCATTTCTATTTTGATTATCTTGTGACTTTGATCATTAGCCTATTCAACCCCCTCTACGGTGATTTAACCAGCTAAATTGAGCCAACAATTGGTATCAGACCTAGACCCACTATATTTTAACTTTATCATCAAGTGGGCAACAATCATGGCCACCATCAGAGAAGGCTATTATGATCAAGGTTGCTCTACTACTACACCTCCCTTGTTCAAGGGAGCTAACTTTTCTTATTGGAAAATTTTTATGCAGATGTTTCTCAGGGCCGAAGATTATGAATTATGGAGCACCATAACAAAAGGTCTATACATTACAAAGACTATTTTAGATGGAAAGCTTGTCAGGAAAGCGCAAGATCAATACACTCAAGAAGATTATGCGAGACTTTTAAAAAACTCTAAGGCTATGCATGTCCTGTATTGTGGATTAGATGCTAACGAATACAATCGCATTTGTGCATGTGAAACAGCTAAGGAAATATTGGATAAGTTGGTAGTAACTGTGAACACAAATTTCGAGCCTAAAGTAAACTAGACAAGAAATTGGGCAGCAAATTAAATTTTCGTATTTATATCAAAGAAAGGGTAATCTCTGGATATTTGTTACAAGATAAACAAATAAATAATTCCTCTTACTCAATCTCCAATTTGTACGTGAAAGATGGTCGATTTGCTTGAATCCTAATCAAATTGAATTATTTGACTTCCTTTGAATGAATTTGATCTTGAAAGAGGGCCTAAAAGGCTTGATCTCAATCAAGATGAGTTTTCTTTGATCTTCGGTTGTAGACAGCACGTGCTTTGATTGAGCTTGTTATCTTCCTTTAGAGAGATTAGCCATTTGAGTCTTCAGAATGCTGTCGGAGTAAATGAATCTTCCACCCCCCCAAGTAGGAGGAAATAGTGCTCTATTTATAGGAAAAGAATCCTCTCCCCTTATTAGGGTTTGTGGCTTATTCGCATTCTTGGGCCGTTAATGGGGCCTTTGACTTGATAGTCTACTTGACTGACGAATTAATAGTTAATTTGACCGTTGACTTCGTAGTCGTTTGAATCATGATTTGAAAGTTGATTCAACAAAAATTTTTAAAATAAATTAAATTAATTAAATGGGCTAACCCAAAATAATTAATTTATATTAATTTTATGATGTGACACTTTTCATTATTTTTTTAGTGCCTACAAATTGCCCCTTGAGAGTTGACCAGATCCACACCCTTGGAGTATTAGATGTGGTCGAGTCTCGAACTTGTAAGTGGTAGCATGTTTACTACTTGTATTACCAATGCCTATCTTCTTGGCTTGGCAAGGATTTTTGTCGAACAATCAGTTTCACTGAGCTTTAGCGGCCAATTTAAGCATGTCAACGCATTTAATTGGCATAGATGAATCAAATTTGGCTTTGTCGACATATGAAACATTTTTGTTGATGCAATTAAATGAAAATATGCATGTCTTCTCCTTTTATGGAAAGACCCTTTTTTAGTTCACATCTCTCTTATTTATTTATTTTTAGAGGGCATAGTAGATTAGCTGAAAATTTACACTTTTTTATGGCCCCATCACCATGTATAAATATGAAAAACCAAAGCTATAGTAATTGCATTCTTGAGGCTTGTGTACATGCTACAAATTGTGCTTCGCTTTTGATCAATGAGTGCTAAAGGGCCAAACAATTTGAATTGGTGAAACCATGCCTGATTGATGATGGGCTCCTACAAAGTGAGACATATTTCACAATTTTTTCGGGACAACGAATCCTCCATGAACCAATCATGAAGCAAACTTCGGCAAAGGCAGCCATGGCCGATTTTCCAACCAAAATTTACAAAGGGTGGGATTGCAAATAATTCCTCGCATTAATACTTTAAAGCAACTTTGTTCTCAAACAGTTACGACGCCGTGTGGCTCATGGAAGCATTTTCTCTAACAAAAACCCTTTTATTTGTTTTTGTCGTTTTGTAGTGCTGACTTTTCTTTTGGCTTTCCCTTTTTTAATTAATTTTTTTTATTTTTTTCGATGCAGGCCTACTCTTCGGATTATGTGAGACCCCAACCTTTAGATTAATATTTTTGAAAAGGAGCACATCACGAATTAATAATGTTTCTAAGGCGAACATTTCCAAAGGCAAGAGTTCTTCAAAGGTGAATTCGATTTAATCATCAGTTAACATTTGAATGTCTAATCCTTTTGGATGCATTAATGGGTTAATATTAAATCCTCCTAAAGCGAACGTCCATAAAGGTGAAAATCCTCCAAATGCGAATTTAACTTGATTATCGGTTGGCCTTTGAATGTCCAACCCTTTTGGGTACATCAACGGGTTAACCTTGAATCCTCTTAAGTTAAGCTTCCTCAAATGTGAAAATCCTCCAAAGACAAATTCGACTTGATTATCGGTTAACCTTTTAATGTCTAGCGCTTTGGGGTACATCAATAGGTTTACCTTGAACCCTCCTAAATTAAACTTCCTTAAAGGAGAATTTGACTTGATTATCAGTTAACCTTTGAATCTCTAACCCTTTTGGGTACATCAACGAGTTAACCTTGAATCATCCCAAGTTGAAAATCCTTCAAAGGCGAAAATTTTCCAACGGAGAATTTGACTTGATTACCGGTTAACCTTTGAATGTCTAACCCTTTTGGGCATATCAATGGGTTAACCTGGAATCCTCCTAATGAGATATGTATCGCCTATGTGACCAACTTGAAGAAGGCTATGCCACACATGTCAAGAATTTTTTCTTCATGCTTTTGCAGGTTTGTCATTGGAAATGTCAGATGCTTAAAACTCGGGACTAAATGGATCATTTTCTCTATGACTTGCCATGAGCAATAAGAAAGGGGGGTTTTTTCTTGACTAGGTCCACCTTGAGTAACTTTTCCTATTTTTCTTCCCTTTAGATGGCTTGTCTGTGCGAGTACGCCTAGGGTGACGTTTCCTATTATAAAGATGGAGGTCACGTTGCTGTCATCACCAACTTAAAGGAAGGGGTGTATGTCGACAACATGAAGAAGGATGTTGTGGTGCTGTCTCTAACAACTTAAGGGAAGAGCCCTGTGTTGCCAATATGAAGGAGGAGGTTATGGAGCCATCGCTACCAACTTGAAGGAGGAGCCCTGCATTGCCAACATGAAGGAGGAGACGTATGTTATCGTTGATGCTAACCCAAAAGAGGATGTGGACAATTTAGACAAGAAGGCTCTAACACTATTATCACCAACTTAGAGGAAGAGAGATATATCACTATTACCCCTAATTTAAAGGAGTGTTAATAATGCAAGAGTTGAGTCAGCGCCTTTGAGGGTCACAAGCTTTAATGACTTGATGCTTCTGATCTTTAATGACTTGACAGTCTACCACTTTAGTGAAAATCCAAAGTCTGCTTAGATGACACAAATGTTTGCTCAATGACTTGAGAGTTAGTAACTTTGATGATTTGCGGTTCTTGAACTTCGAAGACTTATGATTTTCTTAAACTTCAAGGACTTAGGAGTATTACACTTTTGATAACTTGATGGTTTGAAACTTTGATAACTTTGGAGTCTTTTTCTTTGAGGACTTAGGAGTCTTGCTTTGGATGAATTTGGAGTCTTTACTTTCGATGACTTTGGCACCTTAAACTTTAAAGACTTGAGAGTCCTTATCTTCGATGACTTGGAGTCTTTAATTTCGATGACCTGAGAGTCTTGAACTTGAGAGACTTATGAGTCTTGATTTTGATTGCTTTTGATTTTGATGACTTGAGTGTCTTTATCTTTGATGACTTGTGAGTCATTAATTTTAAACTTTATAATTTTGTTAACTTGATAGTCTTTAAGAGACTTAGACGTATTTGATTTTGATGGCTTGATCATCCTGCGAGTGACTTAATAGTCTATGCTGACTTGAGAGTCTAGAAGCTTGGGCTTAGAAGTTTTAAGGGTGAACTTGAGAGTCAAAATTATTTTGCGACTTGGGTGTCTTTAAGAGTTACTTGAAGTTAACTTGACAATTTGAAAGTTTTTAGATATGTATTGCAAGCATACAATTACGTTTGACTTAGGAGTCTCCAATTGAAATGGAAGTTTGCTAACTCAATGCTCAGTTTGGGTTGTCCTATTTCGAAAGCGTTCTCCAATATGATCTTGATAGATGATCAATCAAATTCTTTGTCTATGTGATGTTTCCTTCCTTTGCAAGTTGCAGGACTTGCCTCTTGAATGTCTTGCACTTCTGTATAGGATGACTGATGATCCTATGATACTTATAGTATTTAGGATCATTAATTCTTCTAATTTCTTAAGGATGCCTCGACTCTGGGAGTTCTATAAGTCCTTTCTCAAGAAGTTTGTCAACCATTTTTGGTGCATCAAACTTAGAATATGAATATTCATTCTTATCAGAGTCTCATAGCATGGATCTGCTACTTCTTCATGATGCCACTGATTCACCATCATCAAATCACCTTCCATAGTATGTGATTATAAGCTCCATATCATGAGCTCGTGTTGCTGATTCTTGGAAAGTCTTGGACTTGTTTACCTGTAAAGCGTATAAGATATTTCACTCCATTCCTTGAGCACATGTCTAAATAGTAGAAGATTCAGGCAAGTGATCCTTGCACTTCAAAGAGAGAGCACACCAACAATTAATATAATCTATGACTGGCTCCTCATCTCATTGTCTAGTGTTAGTAAGCTCACTTATGCTGAGCATACGGGTGTGCTATAGAAGCGATTCAAGAATTCATTTTCCATTTGCCCCGGCCATTAATGGATGCAGAAGCAAGGTCTGCGTACTAGTCAAACGCAAGACCTTTAAGAGATCGCACAAATTGCTTCATTAAGAAGTTACCACCTATGCCAGCATTATCTCGATGAAGTAAGCTATATGCTACCTTGGGTTCCCTTTGCCATCAAATTGATGAAATTTTGGAGGTTGGAATCCTTGATGCATCTGCAGTGCATTAGCCTTTTTCTTATAAGGCTTGCTATAGTGATGAATTCTATGAGAACCTCCTTCTAGATGGGGCTTTACCGCATCAGCTATCAAGTTTTGAATTTGCTCAATTGACATTGAATTTAAGGTTGAATCATTCTTTGGATTGCATTCATCGTTAGACTCCTTGTTTTGATTGGACTCTTTGTCAGAATCTTCACCGCCTGAGCCTTTATTCGAGGTTTCAGATGACTGCTTTTCTAGCTTCTTTTCCAAGTAAGCAATCTGCTTATTTTGACGCTTAATTAAGCATCCTTTTCTTCGCTCTCCTTGGAGAGTCTTTCCATAGTTGCCTTTATGTTTGTCAATTCTTCCTTTAAGTTGATAGTCTCTGTCACCATGACTGACGTAAAGATAGTGTCAGAGGAGTCGACTTCAACTTGTGAGAAAAGTGAATCCCTTGGAGATGTGGTGAAGAATCGCTACTGCCATAGTCATCATCCTCCTCATTGAAAGGTTGGAAGACATTATTAGGGTAGGCTTAAAATTCATCCATTCCACAGGATATAGTCTTCCTCATATTGAAGATAGCAAAAGGTTTTAGCTTTAAATGAGGGAGAAAAGTAGTTTGATTGACTCTACTAGTAGGCAAGTTGGGGCAAAAGTTTTGAATTTTTCGTGACTACAAAGGTTAAGTCACAACTTGTTGTTTTAGGATGATGAAGGCAGCAACTTTGGTCATGCTCCTAGTCATCAATCCAGTGCTTCAATTGCCAAACACAATACTAGCATTTGCGGATCCTTCAGATGTAGATCCAATAGTTCCATTCTTCGAAGATTGAAGGCTGGCGTTTTTAGGAGTTATTTCTTCTTTAAAGGAGTGTAGAACTTGTTTGCTTCGCAAAAGAGATGAGAGGCAAAGAAGTCCCACAGAGCGCGTCAAAAATTTATGAATATAAATTTTAAGCCTAAAGTAAATTAGATAACAAATTGGATAACAAATTGAACTTTTGTATTTATATCAAAAAATGGATACAATCTCTAGGTATATGTTACAAGATGAACAAATAAATAATTCCTCTAATTGGATCTCCAATTTGTACTTGAAAGAGAGTCGATTGACTTGAATCCTGATTACGTTAATTGATTTGACTTTCTTCGAATGAACTTCAATGAATTTGATCTTGAGAGTGGGCCTAAGAGGCTTGATCTCAATCAAAACGAGTTTTATTTGATCTTCGATGGTACACGGCATGTGGTTTGATTGTGCTTGTTGTCTTCCTCTAGAGAAATTAGCCCTTTGATTCTTCATATTGCCTTCGAAGTGAATGAATCTTCCACCCCCGAAGTAGGAGGGAGTAGTGCTCTATTTGTAAGAAAAGAATCCCCTTCTCTTTTTTAGAGTTTGCAACTTATTCGCCTTCTTGCGGGTTAATTGGGCCTTTGACTTGTTAGTCTATTTAACTGGTGATTTATAGTTAATTTGACCGTTGACTTTTGTAGTCATTTGAGTTATGATTTGGTAGTCGATTCAACCCAATTTATTTAAATAAATTAAATGAATTAAATGGGCTAACCCAAAATAATTAATTTATATTAATTTTCTGATGCGGGACTTTTCATTATTTTTTTAGTGCCTACAGTAACATATGAAAGGACGAGTCAAGTAAAAGAAATCAAGGTCAATATGTTTGTCCATCAATATGAGTTGTTCAAAATGCAACCCAACGAGACTGTTAAGGAGATGTTTGCAAGATTTAATGACATAACCAACAACCTCAAATTACTTGGCAAGACCTATACCAATGAGGAAATGGTTAGGAAAATCCTTCGATGTCTTCCTAAAAACAAATGGGGTCACAAGGTCACTGCAATCGAAGAAGCCCAAAACCTCAAGACACTAGCCTTGGATGATCTACTCGAGAAACTTCTCACGCATAAAATTCATCTTAAAGGAGATCAAGAAGAAACTCAACCAAAGAAGGGAATAGCTTTGAAAACTACTGGTGAAGAACACTACTCGTCGGAAGATGAATTTAGTGAAGAAGATGAAGATTCCATGGCGATGATTGCAAGAGGGCTAAAGAAGATTTTCAAGTCAAAGAGATTTGATCCCAAGAAGTTCTACAAAAAGGGATCCTCCTAGAAGAAGAACGAGAAATTTTCAAAGGGTAACAAACCCTTAAATCAAAAAAAAAAAAAGAATCTAATCTTGGTGCTTGTATATATACTCAAAATGATTTATGAACTTTTTACATATAAACTCCGTCAATATAAAATGATGTGATTCAAGTCAAAAGAAAATACATATAACATAGAATAAACAAAAAAAAGAATAAAATTATTAGAAATGGGAAAGAAAAACTAGTATTGGGATGACAATATTTAGATGAGAGATTGGACCAAAATATGAGCCTAAAACTTTTAAGGTTAAAAGACAGTTTAGTTGGATAGATGGAAGAGAAACCAACCTCTACACCACTTCTTTGCCCCTCATTCTCATTTTCGCCAGACACCTACAGAAAGAGAAACCAACCCTCAGTCGCCCACACCCATGCCCAGTCGCCCACCATCGGTGGCTATACTTGGAAGCTACTCTCAACCCACCAAGTGCGCCCCTCCATCGCACACTCTGCTAGCACCCCTGCCCCTCCACCCGTGCACCACCACCAACACTACATTCGATTTCAAGGTATAAATACTAAAACCCTAGATCTAATTCTAAGTATTTAGTTTTAATTTTAGCTTTTATTTGTCTAATGTTAAATTGTTTAGCCTTTACTTACATAGATGGTTAGATTAATTTCAATTGCTTAAATCATTGAAAGCTCATCATGTATCGCTTTCAAGACTTGAAAGCTCGTCGAGGACAATTTTCTTGATTGTATTAGCTTTGTTATTTCATTTTACTGACCACTATTAAATTTCAAATTTCAAATCACATGTATGTTTGAACTCCGACTGTGCTTGATTTAAGTTCTGGATATGCTACTGACTAGACATCGATCGGTGCTTGGCCATATATACCACCACCAACCACCCTCCACTCCTTGCCTTTGTTTCTTAGATATGTAGGGAAAGGCCCTCTATCCTTCCTTATCTCTTTTTCACCATTTTTCTCCTTGAATTGGTGGTTTAAATAAGTATTTATAGTATAAATTCAAAGATTAATATGATAATTTTTGATTAGGATGGATGGTTATTGTTGACTATTCATATTAGGAGTAGATGAATGGTGGTAGTGAGTGCTTATGGTTTATTTTCTCTAGTTTTGACTTGATGGAGCAAAAGTTAAGGTGTTTAGCTACTAACTTAAAGAAATTTATTACCTTATTTGTATTTTGGATTTGGCCATGGATGAGAGCCTAAAAAAGAAGAAAATGAACACTAGCTTGAGGTGGACAAAGAAATGAATTAGAAATTAGAAAAATTTAGATTATTATATGAAATAAGTATATTTGTGAACATAATCAAGTGAGAAGTTTGATGGCATTTCTAGTGAGCAAAGTTGGTATTGCTGAGGGCCAAAATGGACTCCTTTGCTTGATCTTTAGGATCAAATAAAGGAAAGGAAAACAATAGCATATATTCAGTGCTAATGGAAAATTAAACCCTAATGGTAGCCAGCTTATTAAGAAGAACAATTAAGGATTAAATTATAAATTGTAGCGAGTAAAAAAAAATTATGAAATGATTCTTATAACTTGGGACAACTGAATGCTAACTAAAGTGTTAAAATCTTGACATGAATATCTTTTTAAAGCAAGTTTTGTCTAATTATATAATTATGTTTTAAAAAAGAAATAGGCTTAATGCACTAATTTCACCTACCCAATCAAACTATTTTTCATTACTAAATTATTAAATTACAAAGGGGATTATGGACAATGTGAGTTGAAAGACAAGGGAAGGACTACAATAAGAACAACAAAAAAAACAAAATAATAATAGTGAGAATAACACAAGCACATGAGAAACACAAGAGATTGATTTAGTTGATAAATGGGGAATTGGTAATTTTAAGAAACATCAAGTGTAGTTTTGTGTTCTTAGTAAGATTATTATAACGGAAATTATTTAGCTTTAGTAATAATGGAAGGCCCATTTGAAACGGAAGTGGAGCCACTTTTGTCATCTGTTGAGCCATTAACTTAATATGTAACATAGATAAGAGAGATCTTAAATTCAAGTATATTTACTGTCTGCACTTTTTGAAAATTCACATATTATTTATAAATATAAAAAATCACTTAATATATAAATATTTAATGAATTATTTTCAAGCATTGTTTTTCCATAGAACAAGTCAACCCCTTTATTATCAATCACCCGGGCTTAGGCCCACCAGTGCCATTGTATGACTTCAATTTAGGCTTTCTGATCGACTTGTAAGGCGTGCACTTTACCCAAAGATCGCATTTTTTGTATATGAGCTCATCGACTTGTGTTCTACTTACAGATAATAACTGACAAAATTATTTTACTTATATTCTACCTCTTTGCTCCTTATTTCAAACTGTAGAGGTAAACGTTTTGAGCCTTGGCTCATTCTTCCAATCTTTTGTATTTTTATCTTTTAGGTTGAACATATGGGATGTTTGCACATTGGATAAGAAAAGGAAAGTAAGAAAGAAATCATTGGGGTGCAGATGAGCTCACAGTGAAATCTTATAAATTTTTGGTCTCCTACATGTGTGCTTGTAGATTGTTGGGATATTGCCTAACCTTGAGTGTGTAAAAATAGTATGTCATTTGATTAATATGTAAAACAGGAGATATTATAATATTTAACTTAATTGTATTAACTTTAGCCTAGTCCCCCCTGGGATGGCAGCAATGTCCTAATCTTGGCCCTTCCGTTGTGTTCCTTTTAGGTCATCAAAAATATATCCTATGGCCTTATGATGCGTTCTAAGTATTCTAAGGAAAGATTCAGTTTGAGATGCACTTAGAGTCACATTAACAATCATAGGATAAGTAGAATTTGACCCAAGAAACTCATACCTCAAAAAAGGAGGAAGAGGTTTCAATTCTACTTGGGGAGTGCGCTTCTCATCAGATGAGGACTTCGCATCGCTTACCAAGGTTTCCGCTTTAGCCAATGTAGGTAGAATTGGTGGAGAGGCTTCCAAGAATTGAACACATTGCTACTTCGGGATTTGCATCCTTAGTAGAACTATCATTCAACATACAATGCTCAAGAAGGTCATCAGATTCATGGTTAGAAATGGTTTTCTGTACCAAACTATCGACCACATCAATCATATGGCATTCAACAGAAATGAAAGGAAATTTAGAAGCCTTAAACAAGTTGAACTCCACATGATCATCACCCACATCAAAAGACAACTTACCATTTTGACATTAATAAGGCACCCGACAGTGACCAAGAAAAGCCTCCTAAGAATGATAGGATGCGCGTATCCTCCTCCATCTCAAGTATCACAAAGTGCACTGGAACATATAAATCTCCTACTTTAATGAGGACATCCTCTAAATACCCATTGGGTATTTCACAGAATGTTCTGCTAATTGAAAGGGAATGATGGTGGGTCTCATTTTCTCTTAAATCTAGCTTTTCACACAAAGAAAGGGGCATAAAACTTACACTTGATCCCAAATCACACAAAGCACGTTCAATAGACACATTCCCTAACAGACAAGAAATTGAGAAGCTACCGGGATCCATAAGTTTAGCGGGAAGCTTATTTTAGATCACGGTATTGCACTCTTCAATCAAGGCAACAGTCTCATGCTCTTGTAGTCTTCTTTTATTAGACAAAATTTCCTTCAAAAATTTTGCATAAGAGGGCATTTGAGACAAAGCATTGGTAAATGGGATGTTAATGTATAGTTTATTCAAGACCCCTAAAAACTTCCCAAACTACAAATCAAGTTTAGCCTTAGCCATTCTTTAAGGGAATGGTAAAGTCGGAGTATAAGGTTTGGGGGAAGTTTGCTTAGAGTCTTTAGGAACCACATTAGCATCCTTCATAACATCATCTTTATGCAAATCAGTAGGGAGAATAGACACCTCTTTCTCAACAATCTTAATAGTATCATCATGCTTATTATGCAAAGACTCATCATTGCTTACCTTCTTTGGTCCTTCTAGTTGTTTACCCCCTCCTAGGATCATGGCATTGCATTGCTCCCTAGGATTTGGCTCTAGCGTACTTGGGATTCTCCCTTGGGGTATAGATGAAAAGCTAGCTTGTTGGGCTATTTTGGCTTCCAACATCTTGTTATGAGTTATAAGCACATCGACCTTAGAGGCTAGTTGCTTTATATACTCATCTTATTTTTGTTGCGCCAAAAGCGTATTCTCCATCATGGCCTCTAGGTTGGACTTTTGAGGAGCCTGTTGGGGAAAGGGAGGTTTTTGAAATCTGGGGGTTAGCCTAGCATTCATTGTAGGCATAATCGAAGAGTTAGGCCTATATAAGAAATTTGGATGGCTCCTCTAACTCGGATTGTAAGTGTTCAAATAAGTGTCATTGGTTAGTCTAGGATTGAAATTATTGACATAGTTGACTTAGTCGCTAGATGTTTGGGCAAAAGAACTCCTAACTTAGTAATTCTTAGTCAGATAGTCAATGGAACCGCATATTTCACATAATGGGGTAGAGGCACTAGAATTCACAGTATTCACATTTAATCATTCCAACCTTTGAGTCATAGTATCTAACTTAGCACTAAGTAAAGTAAAAGTGCATCAATTTCAAGCTTACCTCCAACCCACTTGGGTTGGGCTCATTCGTTAGATCATTGAAAATTACTGAACCATATCTCCACAATCAAATTATAGGCCTCGTCTTTAGTCTTATTCATCAAAGCTCCTCCTACTGCCGCATCAATAGTGGACCTTATAAGTTCTGTCACACCATTGTAGAAAGCTTGAACAATCATTCACAGTTGAAGGCTATGGTGACAGCACAAGCACAACAAATCCTTGAACCACTCTTAAGCCTCATAGAGTGTCGCATCATCCCTTTGGGTAAAGTTGGTGATTTGATTCCTCAAACTTGCCATTTTGCTTGGTGGGAAGAATTTGGCTTGGAAAGCTCTAGTAATCTCATCCCATATGGTTATACATCCCGAAGGCAAAGAATGTAGCCAAGCTCTTGCCTTATCCCTAAGTGAGAAGGGAAATAGCTGCAGTTGAATGGCATCAGTGGAGACTCTGTTAAGCTTCAGTGTGTCACACATCTCTAAAAAGACTAAGGGGTGTAAGTTTGGGTCTTCCAAAGGAGTGCCTCCAAATTGGGATTGTTGCACCATGAAAATGAGGGCCAGGTTGAGCTCAAAATTATTTGCCTCAATATTAAGAC
>JAKOGI010000461.1:247500-252500 GCA_029747015.1 Carnegiea gigantea
TTGACGGCGCTTGTGGCAATGGTGCCGATGATTCTTCCTCAAAATTTATCCAATTTCCTCCCCTTTTCCTTGATAATTGGTCCCGTAGTGATCTTGGGTGAGAAGCCTTGCGCTTAGAGGATTCTTGACCACCACGAGTTCTTGCCATGGTGAGGATTTGGGAGAATTTGGAGTTGGGGCTTAAGTGGGTTTAAGGAAGGAGAGGGAAATCGGGTTCTTGGTGTAGAGAGAGAGAGAGAGATGGACGGATTTTGGAGAGAGAGTGTTTCACATGCAGCACATCATTACACTAGTTATGGTATAAATTATAGGTTAGGTGTAATTAAAAAGGAAATTTTGGTTTCCAACATTCCTTTAATAATGCCACTTGGTTAGCACATGATACAAACAGTGGTCAGGTTTGTTCCTGGAGCCTGTTCTCAGTGTTAATAGTTCGGTGTCTCAGGACACTAAGGGCAATATCATTAGACCTTAATGAGTGTCAGCATATTACTTTCCACACATATGCCAGTAAAAGCACAAGAATTGAATGCATCCATTGGAACAATGTATTTGGCCTAACGACCCTTAACTAGTCAATCATTAGGGGTTAGTTAAGCATGCTCAAGCTCTTTTAATCAACCCAATTCAAGTCTATTCCTTTCAAATTGATCTCTACTTAGTGCCTTGGTAAAAATATCAGCAATTTGTTTATTAGTGGCACAAAAATTCATTGAAATCAAGCCCTTTTCAACATTGTCTCTCAAATAGTGATGACGTATGTCAATGTGCTTAGTGCTTTTGTGTTGACATAGGTTTTTGGCAATGTTAATTGCACTTATCTTGTCACAAAATATAGGAATACACCTAGTGTCAATGCAAAAGTCCTTGAGTTGTTATCGTATCCACAATAATTGAGCACAATAAGAAGCAGCTGCCACATACTTGGCTTCTGCTGTGGACATGGCAACAGAGTGTTGTTTCTTGATTGCCCAAGAGACCAAACAAGGTCCAAGAAAATGAGTCATACCTGAGGTGCTTTTTCTATCAACCAAAATTTAGCATGATCAGCACCGCAGGTGCAAATAATCGATCCCTTCCTCTTGATTATAGCCCTGAACCACCAGCCTGGCCTTGTTCTGAGTAGTTGTTCCGAACTCATCCAACTTATCCTTGAACACCTACTTGGTATCAATTATTGATCTGTCTTTAAGCCATGGTTCAAGATGCCAAACCTTATTCCTTTTGAACTGATGAAGGTCCTCTTATATAACAGTAACCCAGTCAGAATCTGTAAGAGCATTATCCACCATGGAGTTTTGAGTGAGCGAGAGGTCTTTTCTTACAAGACCATTTTTGAACTCTTCATCTTGTATATCATGCTCAATCAAGGGGTTAGTTTCATCAAACGATACATGCACATTGTTGTGTTGCTTCCCCCTCAACACAACATCTCAGTAATGATATTGGTAATCAAGTATTGATCAAAAGAAAACCCAACATAATTACCTCTAGCACACAATTGAGATACACTTAGCAAATTATGTTGTAAACCATCAACCAAGTACACATTACTAATAGAGTGAGAGAGCAATTTACCTATCTTACCTACACTGACAATTTTTCAACTTATCATTTCCAATTGCCACTCTCCCTCCATCAAAGGCTGCAAGTGAGAGAAAGTTTGATCTATCTCCAATCATATGTCTCAACCAACCACTATCCAAGAACCATAGTTGGTTACCTCCTCTCACTTTAGCCTATAAAACAGCTAAGTGTTTGTCTTGGGAACCCAGATCCACTTGGATCCCATTCTTTTCTTTGTCATGGAATTTAACTCATCTTTTCTAATCCATATTTGTTTAACATACAATGAGTTTCTTTCCATGGCCTTTTTTCTCAAAAGACAAGTGTGCTGATAATGACCAGTCTTTCCACAATGAAAACGGGTGATATTTTCTTTAAGTCCAACATACTTTTTGTTTACAGGCTTAGTGATAGGTCTATTCGCAAATCCTAGTCCCCTTTTATTTCTGCTATGGTGAGTGTTTAGCCAATTAAGCGCTTCTGAGGAACTGTTCCAGCGCCTGTTCTGAAAAAGGTTAGACTCGTCCTTATGAGCATGTGCTTCTGAGAAACAATTCCTGCGCCTATTCTAAATAAGGTCAGATTCAGTCTTATGAGCCTTTTCATGCAGTTTGTTATTTTCACTCACCGAGGATTCTAGCCTAAATTTCAGGTCTAGGGACTCACTTTCCAGTCTTGTAAGATCAGAGTTAAACTCTTTCTCTCTTGTGTTCATTAGGTCCTTAAGTGCATTAAGGTCATTACCTAAGGCACGAGTCTTTTCTTCTGCTTCAAATTTTTCACACTTGAGAATTTCATTCACACGTTCAAGTTCTTTTAGTGTGTCGAGATCCTTGCTTAAGGCAAAAGCTTTTTCATCCTTTTCAGAGGTGAGAATCTCATTTGCTTGCTTAAGTTTTTGTATGGTTTTTCCAAGCATTCGGATATCCCTTTTTAACTTGAAACAAGTATCTTTAAGCATACAATTCTCAGTGCTTATTGCCTCACATTCATCTATTAAAGAAAATAGTAATTTCAGAATTTTCCTTTTGTTAAAACCACTTACCTTTTCCTTGAATTGAGACATGGTTTCATCCGATTCTGAATCAGCTTCGGACTCGCTTCTGGCTATGAGTACCAGTGCTTCGGCTTCGTCTTGGGAGCTATCCTCTTCTTTTGAAGCTTCACCCCATGCTGCCACCATCGCTTTAGTATATCGCTTGGCAGAACTACTCAGCTGTGGTTTCTTTCCCCGGTTTCAGAACTGTTCTGACGCTTGTTCTTTTTTCTGCAT
The DNA here is from genome assembly GCA_029747015.1 of Carnegiea gigantea. Classification (NCBI taxonomy): domain Eukaryota; kingdom Viridiplantae; phylum Streptophyta; class Magnoliopsida; order Caryophyllales; family Cactaceae; genus Carnegiea; species Carnegiea gigantea. Next base: position 250,340 of record JAKOGI010000461.1, read on the forward strand.
GGGGTAATATTTCACAATGTGGTCGAGCTTTCCATATCTGAAACATCCAGAGGTCTGATCACGATCCCTGCTTCTCGTCTTGCTGGTACTTCCCTTCTTGAAGTTCTCTTTAGCCTTCTTGATGAATTTCTTGAACGTTCGGGTTATTATGGCCATTACTTCATCATCCAAATCAGAGTCATCACTTTCCACTACCTTAAAACAAGGCCCTGGTCTTTCCTTGTTTCTTCCTTCACTTGGGAGTTCTTCCTCAATTCATATGTCTGGAGATTCCCTATGAGCTCATCCAAAGAAATCTCATCCATCTTCTTTGCTTCTTGGATTACAGTGACCTTTGATTCCCATGAATGGGGTAAAATTCGTAGGATCTTCCTAACGAACTCTTCAGTGGTAAAGGATTTTCCCAACGATTTTAACTCATTAGTAATATGGGTGAATCGAGTATACATGTCCATGATTGTTTCTTCATCACTCATCTCGAATAGCTCATATTTCCTCACCAGCAGCTTAATCCTGGATTGCTTGACTTCATTGGTTCCTTCGTGAGCTACTTGAAGGGCATTCCATATCTCTTTTGCGGATTCACACTCTGAGATGCGAGTGTACTCGTCAGGTCCGAGTCCAAAATATAGCAGCTTCTTGGCTTTGGCATTTTTCTCCATCTTTCTAAAATCATCTGAGTCAAATTCTTTCGGCTCCTTAGGAACAATCTTCCTATCAGTTGTGACTTTCACTGGAATGTAAGGACCATTTACAATGAGCATCCACAACTCATAATCCTCAGCTTGGAAATAGTTCTCCATTCGATTTTTCCACCAATTGTAGTGTTGAGTCACAGATTGACCCTCTAAGATTCCTTGTGGTGTACTCATCTTTCCAAAATCTCTCAAGGTGTTAACTTAGGTGTGAGAACTCTGCTCTGATACCAATTGTTAGATTTAAACACACAAGGACACAAGAAGGGGGGTGAATTGTGCCTACCGATTTTTTGAATTGTTTCAAAAACACTCGTGAGAACAGTTTGAAGTGTGTGTTTCCAGTGAGCAGAAACAAAACTTCTTTCAGAACACTCGAGAGAACTGATTGGAATGCGTGTTCTTTGTGAAACAGAAGCGAAAGTAATTACGGAAATAGTAAAGAAGACACAATATTTTTACGTGAAAAACCACCTCTGGCCTAATGGAGGTGTAAAAACCACGACCTACCTCAGTAGAATTTCAACAGACACTTTTACTAACACGGGCCAAGTTCGTTACACTATGTAACACACGTGATAACGTCACACACGTAACTTAGTCTCCTCCAAGACTCTAGTTACAAACACACATCCAAGTTCTCTCAAGACTTGGACAAGTTCACACGGACAACATGTCCACCGTCTCCTAAGAGACCATGTCCAACTTAGACAAATACTCACGGACACAATGTCCACACGTCCCCTGAGGGACCACGTCCAACAACTTAGACAACCTCTAATCACGATGACAGAAAAGAGATAAAGAACACCTTACTTGAATACTTCTAAATAAGCTGAGTGTAAGGTACCATACAATTCCTATTATGCTAATAATGAAGACTCGATTAAGCGCACACTTTAGAGGTTTTTCTCACAGAAAAATTCAGACTCAGAAAAGCAATTTTAGCACTTGATCAATCGTGAAAACCCTTGAAAAACCTTACTTAAAGAGATGAGAAGCAAGTGCTTATATACCCACGAAAAAGCAAGGATTTGATTTCCATAATAACTCTGAAAATACTCAGTATCTTAAAAGGAATTAAATTCTTCAAGAATTTATCTTTTTAGGAAATCATATCTTTTAAGGATAAGATAAAATCTTTTGAAAAATCTTTTAGGAGACCAATATTATTTAGGAAAGTACTCTTTCTAAAACACAATATTATCAGAAAATCGATCCTAAATATATTAGGAATTTTGGCAGTAAGGAAACTCTTGAAAATCTTTGAAAATCGATTTTTGCACTCACTGCCCTCAGAGCACTTCAAACCTGTTTGTTCAATTGTTCTGAGCAGTATTCTGAGTCAGCTTAAATAATTCCTTCAAGGTGAGTGTTAAGTCAAGTTCTTCTTTGGCATATTAACAAGAATCTAGACAAATATAACCAGTAATTAGCCCTAAGACTCTAAAGACTCTTGTACTTTG